>CAJQZJ010018033.1:18035868-18087273 GCA_907164525.1 Lophiomys imhausi | reverse complement strand
ATGAACTTATTATCATAGAGAGCGCTCACCGTCGGGCTGGTGGAAGGCGGAGACCAGCGCCATCTTTAGGGCGCGGCACATCGCAGCTCTCTACAGAAATGGACAAATTTCTTGATAGATTCCACCTTCCAAAGTTGAATCAAGATCAGGTTAACAGATTAAACATTCCTATAACCCCTTAGGAAACAGAAACAGTCATTAAAAGTCTCCCAATCAAAAAAAGTCCAGGGCCAGATGGTTTCAGCACAGACTTCTATCAGACCTTCAGAGAAGAGCTAATACCAATATTCTTCAAACTCTTCCATAAAATAGAATCGGAAGGAACACTGCCAAACTCAGTCTATGAGGCCACAGTCATCCTGATTCCTAAACCACACAAAGACCCAACAAACAGAGAACTTCAGACCAATTTCCCTCAGGAGCATAGTCACAAAAATACTCAAAATAAAACTGGCAAACTGAATCCAAGAACACACCAAAAGTATCATACCTCAGGCTTCATCCCAGGAATGAAGGGATGGTTCAACTTATGAAAACCCATCAATGTAATTCACCATATTAACAAGCTGAAAGAAATAAAAAATACATGATCATCTCACTAGATGCTGAAAAAACATTTGACAAAATCCAGCACCCTTTCATGCTAAAAGCCTTGGAGAGAATGGGCTCTCAAGGACCATTAGAAATAATAAAGGTGATATGCAGCAAGCCAGTAGCCAAAATCAAATTAAATGGAAACTTAAAGCATTTCCTCTAAAGTCAGGGACAAGGCAAGGATACCCACTTTCTCCATATCTCTTCAACATAGTAGTTGAAGTTCTTGCTAGAGAAATAAGAAAACTAAAGGAGATCAAGGGAATATAAATTGGAAACCAAGAAGTCAAATTATCCCTATTTTCAGATGATATGATAGTATACATAAATGACCCCAAAAATTCCACCAGAGAACTCCTACAACTGATAAATAAATACCTTCAGCAAGGTGGCTGGATACAAAATTAATTAAAAAAAAACCCTGAAGCCCCTCTTTATACAAAAGATAAACAGGCTGAGAAAGAAATTAGGGAAGCAACACCCTTCAGAACAGCCACAAAAAATATAATTACCTGGGGGTAACTCTAACCAAGCAAGTGAAAGACGTATATGACAAGAACTTCAAGTCCTTGAAGAAAGAAGTTGAAGAGGACATCAGAAGATGGAAAGATCTTCAATGCTTATGGATAGGTGGGAACAACATAATAAAAATGGCCATCCTGCCAAAAACAATATACAGATTCAATGCAATTCCTATCAAAATACCATTACAATTCTTTATAGACCTTGAAAAAGCAATTCTCAAATTCATATGGAATAACAAAAAACCCAGAATAGCTAAATCAATCCTGTACAATAAAAAAAAACAAAAAAACCCAACCAACCAACCAAACAAACAAACAAAAAAAAACATCTGAAGGTATCACCATCCCAGATTCCAAGCTATACTGTAGGGCAATAGTAATGAAAACAGCATGGTACTGGTATAGAAACAGACCAGTGGATCAGTGGAATCAAATTGAAGACCCAGAAATGTACCCACACACCTATGGCCACTTAATTTTTGACAAAGAAGCCAAAACCATACAATGGGAAAAGGACAGCATCTTCAAAAAATGGTGCTGGTCTAACTGGATGCCAACATGTAAAAGAATGAAATTAGACCCATACTTATAACGTTGCACAGAATTTAAGTCCAAGTGGATCTTAACATAAAGCCTGACACACCAAATCTAATAGAAGACAGTGTGGGGAAAAGCCTTTAACTCATTGGCAGAGATGACAACTTCCTGAGCAGAACACCAATAGCTCAGACTCTAAGGTCAACAATCAATAAATGGGACCTCCGAAACTGAAAATCTACTGTAAGGCAAAGGACACTGTCATTCCAACAAAATGGCAACCTACACATTGGGAAAATATCTTTACCAACCTCACTTCAGACAGAGGGCTAATAGCCATAATTCATAAATAACTCAAGAAATTTAATACCAAGAAATCAAATAATCCAATCAAAAAATGGGAAACAAAGCTAAACAGAGAATTCACAAAGGAGGAATCCCTAAGGGCCGAGAGACACTTGAAAAAATGCTCAGCATCCTGAATCATCAGAGAAATGCAACTCAAGTCGATGCTGAAATTCCATCTCACATCTGTCAGAATGACTAAGATTAAAGGCTCAAATGACAGCACATGCTGGTGAGGGTGTGGAAAAAGGGAAACTCTCCTCCATTGCTGGTGGTAGTGCAGGCTTGTGCAACCACTATGGAGGTCAGTCTGGTGATATCTTAGAAAACTTGGAGTAGCTCTACCTTGGGACCCAGCCATACCACTTTTGAGTGGTATACATCCAAATGATTCCTCACCAAATCACAAGGAAGTTTCCTCATCTATGTTCATAGCAGCCTTATTTGTAATAACTAGAAACTGGAAACAACCCAGATGTCCCTCAACTGATGAATGGATAAAAAAGAAATATGGTACATCTACACAGTGGAATATTACTCAGCTATCAGAAACAAGGAAATCATGGAATTCGCAGCCAAACGGATGGAACTGGAAAAGCTCTTCCTGAGTGAGCTAACCCAGACTCAGAAGGATGCACATGGCATCTACTCATGTATAATTGGATTTTAGCCATATAGTACACGATAACTATCCTACAACCAGCACACCAAAAGGAACAGGAACAGAGACTTTGTTACCTATTATGGGACAACTTGCCATAGAGGTGTTACCATGTGGGCCCCCAATGCAAGAAGAAACTCTTAGCCCTCATATGACTGTTGAACTTAGAGGGGCTGATGTAGGGACACTCCATATCGCAGGAGTGGGTTTGTTGGGAGAGGGAGGAGAGGGTGGGAGGGTGGAACTGGGAGGGGTGAAAAGAGGGCACTATGATGGAGTTGTCACTTCAAGTAATAAATAAACATTAAAAAAAGAGAATCTGTTACAGTGGTAAGACTATTGATATGGGAATTGAGGGTGTTTTGGGCTTTAATTTTCTATCAACTATGTTTAAATTTTCAGGTAAGTTTGATATCTTTTAGACTTCTTCATAGGAAAGGTGTGGGCTTTGATTACTTTTAAAGATTTATTTTAGTCTATTTCAAAGGCTGTTATTCTTTAGTTCTAAAGGGTTACCATTAAGGAAACAAGTCAGTATTCAGTTAGTCATTGCATCCTATATCCCTATGTTCAAGAGGCTGGAAAGTTGTGGCTTGTAATCAGTCAATCAGTATTTCATATATCACCCATTTTCCTTTGTCTTTCTGTTGCTTTTTCAAATTAGGCTCAACTACATTTGTATTTTTTATCTCATTTTCTAGTGAGAATGCTCAAGAACATTTTCATACTTTTAGTACTCCCTCTCCATATAATTTTCCTTTCCCTAAGCTGCCTTAGCTTTGCTTAACATTTCATTTGTAATTATGTTGACTTTGTATATACCTGTGCACATAGTATATTAAACTGTATAGGCAACAGCCAACTCCTTGAAGGACAATGTAAATTTTTCATTATTTTACTAATAATTTCTGATTCATATGATACTTTTCATATCATAGGGCTCAATATTTATAGAAGTAAATTTAGGTGACGATTAATTAGAATTTCATGTACACCTAATAGTTATAAACAGATGAAAGAAAGTAAAGGAAATTACCATAGCCATTTGACTTAGATGTAATATCCGAGTTTACTCTGCACATCTACATTTCGTGTTCCCTCATGTACTGTAATTCCTGCCTACCATCTATTTACTCTTAGTGCCTTACTTATATTCTTAAGACCTGTGTTTTCTCTCTGCTTCACATTAAGTACTTGACTTCAGTAAGCCTTATTTTTTAGGACTACCATGGTTTTAAGAATTAGTAGTAATGTCTAGTAGTTTGCTGTGTGTGCCTGTGTGTACCTATGTGCCTGTGTGTGTGTGTGTGTGTGTGTGTGTGTGTGTGTGTACACAAACACTTTCCTTTTATATGGTTGGTTTTATCATAGGCTTATCATGTTTTATATGCTCTTAGTAAATTTTAACTATTTACGTTTATTTTCACTGATTGCGTTCATTTGAAGATATCTTTAATTCTTTGTTGTGAGGGCGACAGCAGTTGCTGCTGTTGCTACTTCCTTTTTTTTCCTCCTTCTCTTCCTTTTCTCTGTCTACTTGTCTGACTGTCCTTCAACCCCTTCTCGTGTATGTGTGTGTGTGCGCGCGTGTGTGTGTGTGTGTATGCGTGTGTGCACTTGTTTGTGTCAGTGTCTGACTTTCTCATTACGGCTGGCCTATTGTAGATCAGTCTGGCTTAAGATTGTGACAATTTTCTTACCTCTGCCTTCTAGGTGTTGGGATTATAAGTGTGGGCCACTAGGCCAGGCTTGTTCACTCTTTCTATTTTTTGTTTCTATGTCCAGATCATATTCGAATTTTGGGCCTGCTCTATGGCTCAGTGTGTAAAGCCACTTGCTAGGAACCTAAGTTTCATCTTTAGAGCCTGTGTAAAGGGAAAGGAAAGATATAACTCCACAGAGCTGTCTTCTGACTTCCCCGTGTACACTGTAGTTTATGTGTACACACCTCAAGTAAATACATAAATAATGTAAAAACTTTACATTGATGAATGTCTTAGAATTATATAGTATGGAAGGTTAATGGTGAAATTGCTGACTCATCAAGAATGAGTATAAGATAAGCTTAAGTTGGACCAGCTGTTAGACCAATTCTCTTAGAAATAGGAGAAGGTGGGCAGGGATGATGGATGGTGGCATTAGACCATTGGTTAACAACTTGATGTTTATCAGAAAACATTTGAGATGCTGATGGACATTTTTATAAACCGTTTATTTTTGAATCATAGAATTTATAAAAAAAAACTCTGTTGTATATGGTTGAATGGACAGAGATAGTTTTTCCCCCTTTGGATACAACAATTCCTTCACTCTTGAATTAATATTGTTTTGTCCAGATGTAAAATTGGGCTGGAATGAGAAAATAAACATTAGGATAATAAGACAATGATTAAAAAAAAAAGATAAACAGAAAAAGCAAAGGATGTGCCATAAATGTTATCTTTCCTAATGTCTTGTACAGTCAGGAGTGCTTACTGGAGGATTCTTGAGGACATGATATTAAGAAGGGATGTGAGAAGATAATGTGAACAATCCAGGAGGGCATTTTCTTATTCTGTTCAACTAAGTTTAAAATTGTGCTTATTTTATTCTTTAGTCTTAATTTTACAATATAGCTCTACCTCTTTTAAGCGCTTACTCCATTGAGAGATATTAAGTCAAAATTATGCTTATCTCCTTGCAAAGAGTATCTCATAGATTCTTTAAGACATACTGAAATGTAAGTAGCTTTTCTAAGAAAGCATATGGATAATTTTATTCACACGATATCCCATTAATGGTACAGAAAAAGATATATATATATATATATACATACATTGTAAAATTTTGCTTAATATTGAGTTTAGATAATATTAAGCTGTTTATTTTATTTTAACAGGTATCTTTCAGATGAAGGCATTGAAGCTTGTACAAACTCTCCTGGCAAAGTCAATATTAATGACATCATCCTGATTGCTCTCAATGTAGGTTAAGTTTATTAACTTTTATTAGACATTTTTAAAATTTAAAACTATACCAATGAAAAAATACATCATAAACTATATGATAAATAATATAGAGGACATCTTCAATTTTTGTCCCCTTTAAGTTATAGAGATGTTTGTTGAATTTAATGACCTAATATTAACTAGTTGTAAATATCGTAGAATATAATGAGAAGGGAAAAAGTTTATTAGTTTTAGAAGCCATATTTTTAGTAGTTTTGTAATAGTAAGAACTGACAATTCTTTGAAACAGTTTTGCATTTAGTTTGCATTATATAGCTGTAGCCTTAACTTATTTTGAAAGCATTGTTTTATCTTATGTGTATGACTGTTTTACTTGCATGTATAAATGTGCACCCTGTGTGTGCCTGGTGGCCTGGGAAGTCAGATGAGGTTGCTGATCTTCTGATGGTTGTAGCTGCCATATGGACGCTGGAACCAAGCCCAGGTCCTGTGCAAGAGCAACATGTGCTCTAACCGTTGAGCCACCTACCCACCCTTTATTTCTTCTTCTTAGATGTTTTCTTTGTGCTCAGAGTTTTATGTTGAAAAGAACAAGTCTTACATTTTCCTTTGTAGAGTAGGGAATTAAGAATATTAAGGAATGACATTAAAATCCTGCTTGTAGTTTAGCTTCAAATACTTGAATTATTAAGAAAAAATTAAGTGCAGTCTTGATTTATTGAGCATTAGTAATGTTTAGTAAGTTGAAAACACACTATATTATTTCTTTTGAGATCTATATTCCATAGGATGGCCTTTCAAATTATTTTAGGTTTTTACTTTGTAAGAAGACACTGTCCTTAGTCCTTAAAAGCTCCACCTTTTATATGGCTTGGGTAGACTTGTCACAGTCAGAAATGCTGTAATCTTAGTAAGCAGTCTCTGTTTTAGTTTTGTGTGTGATGGTTTGCTGAATTATACACATTTCTCCTTTTCCTAGTTAGCCATTTCTTCACACTTTGTCTTGCTGTGATTTATATAAGCAGGGAAGTATTTCTTACTGTGAAGGTGCCGCTGCTCTGCCACCCAGCAACACCATTCCTTCTTATTTCCTGTGCTATGTTATGAATGTCAGAGCTGGTGGAGTAATTGGTTTTCATGTCTCTGAATATTTAGATTATATGGGATTTGGTTGTTAAAACATATACTGTGTTTATTGTAGTCCAGAACTATCATTTGATTTTTGGATTATGGCATTAATTTGCAGTAAGATCATAATGGATATAATTTGTTGGAGATTTTTTTTCCTTTATTTTTTATTTCTTCAAGTTACATCTCAATCTCAGTCCCCTCCCTATTCCCCCTCCAGTCACACCCTCCCACCCTCAACCCCCCATCCTCTTCCCCTTTTTTTTTCTTTTAAGTTTAAGGTATATCTTATTTCCCCCTACAGTTTCCCCTTTCAGTCCAACAAATGGCTCTTTCTCTTATAGTAACAAATACAATACAGTACAACAGAGGTAATTAGGCCACAGTTATGAGGGTTGTATGGCTTAGCATACATTCCCAATGTCCAGTCCATATGTATTTGGTACTTGACTTTAACATTCTACTATCTAACCATCTCCATGAGTTTAAAGTTCTATATCTGACTCAAAATTCATACTAATTGCAACACAATTTTAAAAGTATCTTCTTAGATGTATAACACTCTCTTGACTCCTAAACAACTCAAAATTTAATTATGAGACTCTATCTATCTGTTCTTCAATCACCTCAGAGACCCGAGAGGGATAAATATATCTGATTTTATAGGAAGTACAGGGCCTGCAGCTTCCAAACTAAGAAATGACATACCAGTGGCTGCCTGGACAGTTCACATTTTCTCTCCATACATTACAGCATCGCTCTTCAGTCGTTTGGCCCTGCTTCTCTGACAGACATTGTTGGAGATTTTAATAGAGAAGAGTGATTAAAATAAAAGTACCAAAGAAATATGAAACTTTTGTCTTTTACTGTTCACTTTGCTGGTACAATGCAAAGATTGGCTAGCTGACTTGAAAATAGTGACGACATACATTTTATTACTAGTTAGAGATGTTTGCTTAATTTTTGTTCCACAAACCTGAAGTAATTTCTTTAGTTTATAAAGACAGAATTTAATTATAAAGACTATAATACTATTTTAATAATAAAATATTTATTTTAGACAGATTTGAGAGCAATTGGCAAGAAGTTCCTTCCCAGTGACCTCAGCGGTGGAAAGGTAGAAAAGGTAAGGAGTAGGATGACTCTCAAGCCCTGTTCACAGCCGTAACAAGTTGGGATGTGCACTAAATCACCAGACAGAGAGAGGCTGGAAGCTCACAGACTTAGGATGCTGTTTTACTTCACACATAGAACAGTATCAAAAATAAAATTCTGGTGAATTCTAAATGTTAAAAGCTTCATTCAGAAATTGTAAATATGGTGTATTAATTTGGCATGTAGCATTTGTCACATTATTGAAGTGCCTGACAAGTCTCCTTTTATGTTTGTGTTTTACTTCCCTTGGTAAACTGACTAAAGATGAGTATAAAAGTGTCAGACTCTGAGGTTATGAGCGGTGTGGCAAAGATGCGTGTTTGATTGCTGCTGTCTTTGTGTATGCTCATGTTGTAAGTCTTCTCAGTGGTCTCATTTTTAAATGCAGGAATAACTTTTAAAAATAACCAGTTAGGGATATTTCCTGCACATTTCTGTTTAGTTATTTTTTTAATTTGAAAATAAGTGTATATTATTTTGGTAAAGGATTTAAAATGTGCTGTTGGACATGATCTAGTTTCTAAGCAATGTCATAGTCCACAGTGTCTTCTTTATACTCCCTCAGAGGGAGTAGAGAGTGTGTGCTTACTTTCCTCTGGATAATTTTTTTTTTTTTTTTGTAGATTTTCACTGCCACAGCCTTTTTTTACATTTATCCTAGATCTTTTGCTTACTGTTAGTTTCAAGTATTGTCTTCTGATTTTTTATGTGTATTTTACAAAATCTCTAATTTTTCTTATATTTCACTTTTGATTACAAAAATAGTTGTTCTCAGATGTAGTTTTCTGTTGGATTTGGCTTGTTCCCCAAACCATCTTTGCCCCTGCCTGAGTTTCCAGTCCATAGCATGAAGATGGAACCTGATAATTGACATTTTGATCCGTTTTAGGAGATCTTGCTGTCTCATCTTCTGAAAAACCCCTGAATTATAACTGCAGGTCGGGCAGCAAACATGGATAGCTCTGATGTACAGTAATTACACGAGGGTGCACGCACATTTGTATACTTCTTTAGTTAAGCCTATGAGAGCTTTCTGTAGTACTGGTTTACTGTTTTCCGTTGTCTCTGTGTCCTTAAGACTTAGAGCTCGCCGCTGCCTTGCTCTCACCAGTAGGTGGAGACTTTCTTTGTCCTGGTCACTTTCTCAGCACAGTTTTGCTTCTAACATTGTGTGTGCAGTTCTTTATAAAGGTTTCCTTTGAAGGCATTTGATAACAGTAAACAAAACTTTATAACGTGGAATCTTTTGTGATACCTATTATCATGTAAAACATGCTTAAATGTGATGCTAATTTATACACAGAATGAATAGATAAAAGATTCCTTTTTCATATGAAATAGAAATTTCTAGGTATTTTTTTTCTGTTCTTCCTCATTGATTATAGTTTCTCTTATACTAGCTGCTGCTAAGACCAGATATAATTCCTCTCACAGCAGGAGTGAAAATGTGAGGCTGATTTAAGGCTTCATTTCTGCAAACTGAAGTGACTTGCTCAGAGCCCCAGCAATACCAACCTGAGCCACAAGATGGCTGCCCTGCCTTAAAATTCAGCAGGAAGCAACAGTTCTCAGTTTAGAGGGTCAATGTTTTTAAGGAAAAAGGTTCAGGCTTTAATCTAAAGCTGTTTTCTATCTACTTTGTTAATTTAGTCTGTGATAAGTAATATTTTATTAGTGTTCCATTTAGTGAATGAGCTATTAAAATTAAACATATACTTGTATTTTCCTGAAAAATAAATAAAATTAGGAATTTGTGTTTTATTTACTGGGGTTTAGTAATGCAATTTCTTTGTATTATTATCATTGTCATCATTATTATTTTCACTTAAACGGTTCTACTGTGTATGTATATGAGTTGAAAATGTGAAAGGACTAGGATTCTAGGCCAATGTTGTTTCTTTGGTTTTACCTTTTCCATCTTTGGAAAATCAAGCCTTAAATTGTTGAGAACTTGTTTTTAGTAAAACCTTATTGTGTTCTCTTTTTTATTTGTTTGAGAATCTCCTCTGACTAATGTTAAATGATTGGTCTTTATTATCTGTACAGCCTTAGGGAAAACCTAAGGCAGAAATTACCACCGTGAATTCAGCTTTTGTTGCTGCAGTACTCAAATGTCCTCAGCTGTACGCACACTGCTGTTCGTTCTGTCGTTTTCAACTCAAGTGTAACATCTCTTCTAAGCTCTGACCTCTTGAGTACTATTTGTCTTTAAAGAATACTATTCTCCTGTCTCTGTATGTCACATCTGCTATTAGTATTAGTTGTAGAATGCATAGTAGAGAACAAACTCACTTGGGAGAGACAGCTCCATGTTTGCATTCTGTTTCTGCAACGTGGTCACTGATGACCTATGGCAAAGTATTTCTTTCTCTGTGCTGTCAGTTTTATTTACCTGCGGATGGAGAATGATCCTAATGTACTAAATAATGCTATAGGTGAATTCAACAATGTTTGTAAAGCTCCTGCTTTGTCTCTTGGTATATTGGTTGCATGTTAAGTAAATTATAGAATAGCACTGAAAAATCATTTCTGTTTGTTTTATTCTTGCTATTTTCTGAGAGAGGTTTCCACATAAACCAGAACAGTTTGGAACTTGCTGTGTAGCCCAGAGTGTACTGACCTTTGTAATGCCTTGAGCCTTAGCCTCCCAGGTGCTAGGGTACAGATATGCTTTCTATTCAGGAGTATTTATGTTAGTATTTATTTTATGTGTGGGGCTGTTTGCCTGCATATATGTCTGTTTACTACATGTGCGCCTGGGGCCTAGAGAGGCCAGAAGAACCTTCTGGAATGGAGTTTACAAATGGATGTTGGTTGTTAGCTACTGTGTGGGTGCTAGGAGTGAAACCCAAGTACTCTGACAGAGCACCCAGTGCTCTAAACTACTGAGCCTTCTCCTCAGAAATGTTTTATTCAAGCAGATAAAAAATTATTGTATTTATTCATTTACTTACTTAGGAAGAGTGTGTATGTCCCATGGCAAATGTGTGAACATCAGAGGACAACTTTTAGGAGTTGGTTCTCTCCTTCCACCATGTGGACCCTGGAACTTGATCTCAGGTCTTCTTGTTTTGTGGCAAGTACCTTTCTCACCAAGCCATCTCATTGGCCCTATACCAGTTTTGAGTGTACATTTGTGCAAAGTGAAGGGACAAAGAGCTCCGTAAAAGAGACTTTATGTCAGAAGTACGACTTCTAAAATATTGATCTCTATACATATAGGTATGCTTTAAGGCTTAATATTAAAGTAGGTACCACTGAAGCTTCTGATGCAAATACTAGAATATCTGAGTGATTCTGCTCAGGTGTTCTGGTAATTATGGAATAGCAAACAAGTCTCCATAGTGGAGGCATATTTAAAACCTTAGAGTACATTGTACATGGGCTGGAGCAATGGCTCAACAGTTAACACTTCTTGCTGCCTCTGCAGAGAATTGGAGTTTTGTTCCCAGCACTCAGTCAGGTGATTCACAACCACCTGGAACTCAGCTCACCAGATCTGATGTCCTCTTCTGGCTTTATGAGCACCTGCATATGTGTGAACATGCGTGTAAACAAACACATGTACATGTAAATAAAAATACATAGATGGGAAAAACCTTTAGAGTATGCATACTCTGTACACACATCTTTCTGTTGTAAGATTTAAAAATATGTATGTACATTGGATACGTGTATATAAAGTATATGTGTGTGTAGATTAGTAGAACCTAAATTTTCTGAGTTTGGGGAATTTTTATTCTAAGAAACTTAGAGATGGAAGAAAGAAAACAAATGGCATATCTTTTCCTTGGTATGCAGCCACACCATGCCACTTGTCTCAGCTTTGCTTGGTGTAGAAGAATCACGTAGCAGTAGGAGAAAAGCAAGAAGGGTGGGTTTCTGATGTAGCAGCTGCAACAGAGCTAGGCAGTGTCCAGAGCCAATGGGGTCATTAGCAGAAAGCACAGAGCAGGGTGCTTGCTGTGAGCTGGGACCAGTGTGTTCCTGTGCGCTCAGGGATACCGCTGCTAGCACATCTCCTCTCGGCATAGAGCCTAGTTGTATCTAGCTGGTTGTTGATATTGGCAAGGGAAATTGTCAGAGAGTTTTAATTGTGGCTTTTACGTTATTCTCTCTCTTCAAAATGATTTTACTAACACTTCTAGCATCAAACTGTCTCTGTGCTTTGGCTTTATGTGTATTCGTGCTATGTAGGTTGTAGATTTAGCTTTTCAATTCTGAGATTTCACTGACCACTATATTAATTTTAAAACATAAGTTATGTAAAATATTGATCTCTATACATATAGGTATGCTTTAAGGCTTAATATTAAAGTAGGTACCACTGAAGCTTCTGATGCAAATACTAGAATATCTGAGTGATTCTGCTCAGGTGTTCTGGTCCCACCCCTTCCTACACTAGAAAACAATTGATGTGAACTTTGAGTTTGTTCATTGACTCTACATTTGGATTGCATATGCAGTTACAGTAAATATCAAATCCTTTGATGGCTATTTAGTTTATTATTGTTCTTCTAATCAGTTTTGAAAACAGCACCCTTCTAAGAACAAGCGTATAATAAGAGATGAACTCAGGAACCTAATTAGTATATGATAGAGCTAAGTCAGTGTTGATGCTTAAGGTGATGCCAAATTATTTTACAAAGAGTTGCATCATTTATTCTGCTTTCAGTACAGTATACAAGATCTATTTGAAAGGTACCTTTATGGCACTTGAAATTAATAATTTTTTTCTAAACTTGTGGTTGTAAAATGCAATATTCTTCCTTAGGTTATTATTTTTATTCCAATAAATTTTAGAATCAAATTGTTAAATCTCTTAAAGTGTACTAGAATTTTTACTGAAGCTGCAGATCAGCTCAAAGATAGTTGACATCTTCATAGGCAATGATGTGATGACCAATAACATGCTGGTATACTGGCCATGTGAAGAGAGTGAAGAGCCTCAGTGTGTAGCTTTGCCACTTTCTGTAGTTTAATAAGTCTCTGTTGAACTACAGTGTGAAACCACTGAACCTGGACTTTGGAAGACACACACACAATAAATTCTTGTGGGTTAGCCTGAGATGACTAGTTGTTTCATGATCTCCAGGCACACATAAGTACACACACTCTTATACACATGTAATTTTAAATTTAGGGTTCTTTATTTGAGAGGAAATGTATTTTTCTTTCTGAGTCTGGATTGCTTTACTTAACATAATGATTTCCAGTTGCATTCGTTTTTCTGTGAATACCATGATCTCACTTCCTTTACAGTTGCATAAAATTCCATTGTGATGTGGACTGCATTTTCTTTATCTCTTTGTTGATGGATAAATAGACTGGTTGCATTTCCTACCTTTTCTTCTTCCTCCTCCTCCTCTTGCATTTCCTATTCAAGTAGTGCAGCTATACACAGGGTCTGCAGGCATACCTGTGCTGTGGTGACTTAGGACGTGTCCCTGAGTGGAACAGCAGTGTCATGTGGTAGCTCTATTTTCAGCCTTTTGTGGAACCTCCATACTGATTTCCACAGTGGTTGTGCACGTTTATATTCCCACCAGCACTGAGTAAAAGTTTTCCTTTCCCCCTATATTCTCCCCAGCATTTGTTGCATTAGAATTCTTGGTAATAGCCATTATATCTAGGGTGAGATGTATTCTCAAAGTAGTTTTAATTTGCTTTTCCCTGATTACTAAGTCCATCAGAACACTTAAAAATATTTATTGAGTACTTTTAAAAAATATTTATTGGTCATTTGTGTTTCTTTCTTTCCTGGATGGCTAATGATGTTAAGGAATTTTTCAGGTATTGATTGGCCATTTGCATTTTTTCCTTTGAGAACTGTTCATTAGCCTATTTATTCATGATTTTTTGATGCTTAATTTTGACAGTTATATACATGTGTGCATATAATTACATGTCAGATGTTTAGTTGACAATTTTGTTTTTTTGTTTTTTTTTTTTTTTTGGTTATGTCTTCACCCTGGTGATTATTTCTTTTGTTTTACAGAAGCTCCTAACTTTCATGCCGTCCACTTGTGAGGTTTTGGAATTATTTCCTGTGCTCTTGGAGTCCTCTTCAGAAAGTCCTTGCCTACTCCTATACTTCAAGTTGTTTCACCTATGTTTTTCTCTAGCAGTTTCAGACTTTAAATTTATGTTAAGGTCTTTGATCCATTTTCATTGTTTTTGTTTTTTGTTTGTTTTTGTTTTTACAGAGAGATGGATTTAGTTTTATTCTTTTACATGTGGAAAACCAGTTTCCCCATCAACTTTTGTTTTAGAGTTTGTCATTTCTCCAGGATAGGTTTTGACAATTTGTATAAATAATTAGGTGTCTGTAGCTTTGTTGGCTTTTTTGTAGGTTCTCTATTCTAGTCAGCTGGTGTGTGTTTTATCTAGGTGCCAGGACCACACTTTGTTGTTGTTAAGGCTGTTTTGGTTTTATTGTGGCCATGTAATTAATTTGGGATTAAACATTGGAATATCTCCAGTTTGTGGTAGTATTTCTTACCTTTGTGCATATTTTGAGTTCTATATGTCTCTTGTATTTGAATGTTATTTTTTTCTCCTATATTTTGGGGAAATTTATAGTATAAATAGAATTGTAGGAAATGAAAAACAAATCAAATTAAAAGTACAGCAACAGGACCTGTGAGATGACTCACTAGGAAAGGCGCTTGCTGCCAAGCCTGAGAAGCTGAGTTCGATCCACCTGGGGGAAGGAGAACCAGTTCCTGAAAGTTGTTCTCTGGTCTACATATGTATGCCATGGTATTCTCTCTCTCTCTCTCTCTCTCTCTCTCTCTCTCTCTCTCTCTCTCTCACACACACACACACACACACACACACACACACACACACACACACACACACACAAAATAAATGAATGCAGTGATGTTTTTAAGTAAAGAGTATCACCAGAGAAATATCAGAGATGAAGAATGCAGTTTATTTTGTTTTGGTATTCTGATTATGTTCATTTATTTCTTCATTTTTCTGACTGATACTTGAATGTATTTTGTCAACATTGCATTCTTTTCTGAAAATATGTATTGATTATTTATTTGGAAAACTTTACTTTTTTTAATTTATTTTTTATTTCTTCAAGTTACATCTCAGTCACAATCCCTTCCCTACTACCCCCTCCTGTCCCACCCTTCCACCCTCTTCCCCCTCAACTCCCCATCCTCTATCCTTTTTTTTCTTTAGTCTAAGGTAGATATTTTTCCCCCCAACAGCTCCCCCCTTCAGTCCAACAAATGGTTCTCTCTCCTATAACAATAAATATAATACAAAACAACAGGAAAACTTTACTTTTAAAATAAATAACCTTTTCCCCTAAACTATGACACTAACTTAAAGATCTATTTTATTGTGTGCTAATTCTTTTCTATTAAATTTATTTGTCCTACATGTAAGCAAATTTAACCGTCTTTCCCCAGTTTTGCTATCAGTATTTAATTATATAAAACTAACTAGCTTTCTAGCTAGTTAGTCTATTGGTTTATTTTGTACTTTGATTGAAAGTTGGTAAGAGACAACATTTCTTCTCTCTCTGTCAACACATGTCATATAACATCAGATGTAATATTTTGAAAGGAAAGTATGGAGATAAATGTAACACACCCCTTGGACTTTATCCATCTTTTACTTTTGAGCATTGTATTCTTTACACCAGGAGAGGGGGCCTGTAAAGTTTCTGTTTGAATAGGAAGCATTCCTTTGAACTACTGCCATAAATTGATGTCCCTTAAAATAAGGTCAAGTTGTCTGTCTCCTGAATACCTGTTCATGTGGAAGGGAGGAAGCAGGAGATGTGTGAACCATTCAGAGCACATCAGACTGAGAGTGCGACCTATGACCCTCTTATTAAACAAGCAGAACTGCCTTCCTAGCGCTGTCATGCTGTGTAACTATCTGAAAATGGGTTTGAAAACTTGTTCTTCTTTGGGCTTCTTAAAATTTTACCTCTGTGAATTAGCAAAACAATTTCAGTCTTGACTTTAATTGAAAAATTAAATTTTTTCCATCTTCATAAATCATAGTAAATAACCACTAAGGAGGAGGAAAATATATGTTATTGAAAATACAGCAGTGACAAAGGAGTGACTTTTGTTTTTTTTGTGTTTCACAGCTTGAAGGTCCCTGTGTTTTACAAATTCAGAAAGTCCGCAATGTTGCTGCGCCAAAGGATAACGAGGAATCACAGGCTGCACCCAGGATGCTTCGTTTGCAGATGACTGATGGGCATACAAGTTGTACAGCAGTAGAATTCAGTTATATTTCAAAAATAAGGTGATTCATATAACTTGTTAAGGAGAATTTGAGGGTGCTTTTCAGACATATTTTATTGTAAGAATTTGACAAAGAAGGAATAATGTTTTAAGTGAATGCTGTACTTTCCCACAAGAAATTCTGGGGATTTTCATGTTTGTTTTTTCTAAAAGACAGTTAGGGATGAAGTTAGTCACTTTTTATTTTGTGTTAACTATAGAAACATTTAAGATATATATATATTCATGAATTTTTCTAGAAAATTTTAGGTCATTCACTGTTTAGAACTCAGCAAAGTTTCTTTAAACATGTTTTTCCCCCTCTGACAGATTAGCAGCTAACTGTATATATCAGTGCATTATTACACTATTTAAAATTCTAGCCAAGTTTGTAGACAATGTACTTTCTAAGGAGATAATTAAAACTAATGAGGTTGTGGCTCCCTACTTCATACGAAAGAATTCTTTAATGAGCAACCTTATAAATTTTTATTTTGTTTAAAAATATTTTTATTAAATATTTGAGCATTTAATACAATGTATTTTGATCATTTTCTTCTCTCCCTTAATTCCTCCCAAATACCCAACCACCCACCCACCCATACACACACATACACACACACACACACACACACACACACACACACACACACACACATTTTAACTCATGGAGTACAATATTTGCTGCCCATATTCCTTGGGTTGGGGGCTACTGACTCCAGTTTGGTTGACCTACCAGGGCAACATCCTTAAAGACAACTTCCTCTCATCCCAGCAACCATCAATTGCCAATAGTTCCCCAGCTACTGGTAAGAATTCATATCCATTTCCCCTCTCCAATCTGGGATTTTTTTGACTCTTGTGTGGTGCTTGGGTATGCTGTCTTAACCTGTGACTTCATATGTGCCATTGCTCGGCTGTGTCTAGGAAGCACTGTTTTGTTGTAGTCAGCCACTATCTCTGGCTCTTAAAACTTTTCCACCACCCTTTTCTTAGATGATTCCTGCAACTTGGAAAGAGGAGGTATGACATAATGTCTCAGGAAATCAGCTTTTTATACTTTTCACCTTGACAGTTATGGGTCTCTGTTAATTATCATCTACTGCAAGAAGATTCTCTTATGAAGGTTGAAATATGCACTAATTTATGGATATAGTGGTGAGTCAGTAGGAGTCCATTTAATACTATATTATTTTTAAAATAGTAGTAGGTTTTCCCATAAGTTCTATGAGCTATCTTGTCACAGGTTCCTGGTTCCTATAATAGAGTCAGGATTGGGTTCTGTCTTGTGAAGTAGGCTTTAAATTCAGTCATAAAGTGATTTGTTACACCCAGGACACTGATGCCACTATTAGAACAGTGGGCATATTTTACCAGGGTGGTCATTATTGCAGGTTATTATTGTAGATTAGGGGCTGAACAGCTAGTTAAGACTGATTGTTTTTTTTCCTCTGATACTATGCATAGCTCTTTCAAGCACTATGAAAGCTAGCCAGAGGCATTTAGAGATGTAGAAAGATGAGAATGTGTTCTATCATGACAGTTTGAACTATGGTTTATGAGGAAGAATTTAATTGGACATTTGCAAACATTCTTATTTTTCTTTAGTCATTGTATGTGGTCATGTTTGTTGCTTTGGGTCCTTTGAGCTTTTTTGCTTACTATGAATTCCTAGCAAGCATATAGTCTTCAGCATACACTGTAGTTCATTCCCTTTTTGTGGGGAGTCCAAAGATAAAGTTAAATTTTACTTCCTAGTAGCTGATGGGTTAGCAATATAGATATATAGACATACAATTATTTTCTTGGAAACTAGAGAATTGCTGCAACTTGGGAAAGCCAGAAGTTTGATTTAAAGTATGGTTTTGAGAGAGTTGGTGCCGCTCTAGTTGACAGCGTGAACCTGGGAGAGTAAGGTCTAAAAATGAGACCAACTAAAGTCTCATCCTATAGCCAACTTTATTCATAACATCAGACACTTTATATTCTGAGGGCTAGTCAAGGTCATATGCATTTAGGCTGTATACAGTCACAAGGAAAACCTGTGCTTTGAAACATTTTTGAAAAGCAAAAGGTGATTGGGTAATCTGAAGCAAAACCTACTCCTGTGTACTACACCCTGGACAAATGCACAGCAAGCACATTTCAGGAAGAACCTGTGTTATGGAGGAACAGAGATTCTTTTTTACTTGGAGTTTTCTGACAAGCTCTCAGAAATCTCCTTACACAGCTTCATTCAGGGACCGTGTTCTAACCCTGAATGTCCTGACTACAGGAAAGTGAGCAGTTCTGTTTGGTGGAACTTAGATGATTTGGAGTAGGTGGAGGTATTCCACGGAGTCTTCAGTGACACTGTTTTTCTTCAGTCTGTGCCAGCCTTTAGTAAAGGAGGGATCCTTCTGAGACTATAAATGGATAAATGTTTATCAAAAATGTTAATTTCTTATACAAAGGAGAATTCAGCTACTTTGTTATTACATTGTCTTCTTTTTAAGAAAGGAAGGATTCCTACTTCTGTGGAGAACCAGCCTTGCTTCCCTTGACAAATTCAGTCAAGGCCTTTCTAAGGGCTCACAGGTGTCGCAGAAGGCTGCCTTGCTGTGGAGTGCACATTTTCTGCTTTTGCTGCTATAACATTTCTCTGCCCAATACCATCTGCTATCCTTTTCTATTGAATATATTATGATTTAACAACTAAATTTTTTTTACATGCTTACTCACTCATATTGAAGCAACTTGTTTTCTTTTGATGTTACAAAATGACAGCATGCAAAACTGTTCTTACATGGGAATAATTTGGAAGGCTTAATATTTGGCTAGTGGTTACCATAGAAGGAAGGTGAAAGCACTCTCTGGATAGCATAGACCAGATGTAGGGCTGGCTTGTGTTGCCCTAATTGTCTGTGCATTTTTCCAGGCCCTTCTAGTCTTCCACGTCCTATGCAGACATCCATGGTCTTCACTTTTTGGGTTTTTTTTTGTTTGTTTTTGTTTTTTGTTTTCTTAATTGCAGTGAAGGAACAGTAAAGGTATATTGGGATGTCAAAGAAGTAGCCATTAATCTAAAATGTTTTCTCTAACTAAGAGTTAATTATAATACTGGAGTCAGTGTACTAAAGAGTCATGTAATTTTAGTTCTGATTTTCATTTTGTGGCAGTAGGATAGTGGGAGTCTATCAGTTGTTTTTGTGAAATGCTAAGTCTGTTCTCAAATTGAAAATCAAAGAGAGTTTGGGGAATATGCAGCCATTAACACAATCATCTGCTTCTATATTATTTGTTATCTTTTATATTTATTTGGTGTTTATCTTTTTATTGTTTCATTTCTGCTGTTAGCTCCATGTAGTCACAATTTCATGTGCTGTATATTCTCATTTATTTTCTGAGTTTACCAGTTTGTAAGAAATTGTTGGCTAAACATTCTTTTCAAGAACATACATAGATCAGCAATATAATTAGTACTTTCTCTGTAAGTAAACGGCACCAACCTATGGTCTGTGGTGCTTATCACTTTGATCAGAAATAAAGAAATAATGAACTACAGACTTCTAAAGTCTGGGTTTCCTGTTGCCTGGAATTGGCAAAACCTTCTTACTGTAATTGTGTTGCTGATACTTACTGCTGATCTCAAAGTTGGACATTATTCTCAATGACTGCACTTCTAATCACAGAGCTCCATAAGAGTGAGATTAGACAAAGCTGTTTTTTGACTAATTGTTCTGTCAGTTTTGAGTTATAACTAGGAATGTTAAGCTGTGAGCCTCAGAACAATTTTAATGGCTTTATTGAGATAGAATTGATAATATGCAATGATACACATATCAGACGTATCTGATACACAGAACAGTATGTAATCTATCTTACTCTGTATGGGTTCTTTTAAGTTTGAGAAATAGGCATATTCTTACCTCTTTTCACTAATAATTTCTATTAGCCATCTTTTAAAAGGCTGCGGTATTAACACTCACTAATTTGATGTTGCATATATCAGCATGTGATGAATTTCATGAGCCTTTAAAATGTGAATAATGAAGCCATTGTGGAATAATTTTCTAATTCATCCCAAGTGTTTCACGGCAGACTCCTATTTGAAGAACTTTCCTTGCTGTGTGTGGGAAGAGATGGAGTAGGATTCATATCTATGCTTTTACTTGAGTACAAGCCTATGTAATGAAGTGAATTTCACTCTGTGTTTCCTTTAGCAAAAAGTTGGTGAAAAAATAAAGCATCTACTCTCTAGTGTTTGTACAAGGATTTGAGGTGCCAGCTTTACCCAGCATCCAAGTAAGACTGGCCTTTCATAGAAAAGACTCATTACAGTTAATGCTTATATACTTCCAAGTCAGTGTGTAATAGTCTTTTTAAAGTTACTGCATAAGTAATTCCCATGCTTTATCTTTAACTAGATGACTGACAAAATGGATTTTTATAGATTACTATAGCTCATATAGGTGTTAAATTTCTGTGTTTCTTACTAGTTAAATATCTTTTTTTCTTTTTTCTTCATTAATTTATTTGTTTATTTCACATCGCAATTGCAACCCCATTCCCTCCTTTCCTCCCAGTTCCACCCTCTCACCCATTTACCCCATATGCCCCCCAACCTGGTACCAACCCACTCTGGCATATCAGATTGCATCAGGACTAAGTGCCTCTTCTTTCAGTTAGGCAAGACAAGGCAGCACTGTTAAGAAAATGGGATCCAGAGGGAGGCAACAGAGTCCAAGTTAGAGACAGTCCAGCCCCTGTTCCATTTGTTAGGGGATCCACTTGAGGACCAAACAGTCCATCAGCTTCATATGTGTAGTGGGCCTAGGACCAGTCCAAACATGTTTTTTGGTTGGTGGTTCAGTCTCTGAGCTCCCCCGTACCCAAGTCAATTGGCTATGTAGGTCTTCTTGTGGTGTCCTTGACCCCTCCAGCTCCCTCAAATCTTCCCCTAACTCTTCCACAAGACTCCCTGAGTTCCGGCTAGTGTTTGGCTGTGGGTCTCTGCATCTGTTGCCATTATCTGTTGGGTGAAGCCTCTCAGATGGCAGTTATGTTAGGTTTCTGTCTGCAGGAATGGCAGAGTATCATTAATAGTGTCAGGGGTTATGTCTCACCCATGAGGTGGGTCTTAGGGTGGGCCAGGCATTGGTTGGCCATTCACTCAATCTCTGCTTCATCTTTTATCCCTGCATATTTTGTAGTCAGGACAAATTTTGGGTTGTGGGTTTTGTGGGTGGGTTGGTGTCCCCCTCCCTGCACTGGAAGTTCTGTCTGGCTACTGGGTGTTCTCACTTCAGCCTCAGTTTTCCCCGCTGCTAGGAGTCTCAGCTTGAACTCATTGGCATAGGAGACAACTTCCTAAACAGAACACCAGTTGTAGCTCAGGCACTAAGATAACCAATTATTAAATGGGACCTCATGAAACTGAAAAGGTTCTGTAAGGCCAAAGACATTGTCAATAGAACAAAACGCCAGCCCACAGATTGGGAAGAGATCTTCACTAACCCCACATCCAACAGAGGGCTAATATCCAAAATGTATAAAGAACTCAAGAAACACCAACACACCAAATATCTTTTTCTATATTAAAATTTAATTTAATAATGATATATTTTGCCACATATAGCAAAAGCTTTTAAAAAAGAAAGGGAGATATTGTGTTCATATATGGTACAGTTGAAAAGACTTTCCAGACTGGAGAGTTGACTCAGTGGATAGATCTAGGATGATGCTTTAAAATTGTGTTGCAAGTTAGTATGAATGTTGAGTCAGATATAGAACTTTAAACTCATGGAGATGGTTAGATAGTAGAATGTTAAAGTCAAGTACCAAATACATATGGACTGGACATTGGGAATGTACGCTAAGTCATATAACCCTCATAACTGTGGCCTAATTACCTCTGTTGTTTTGTATTGTATCTGTTATTATAAGAGAAAGAGCCATTTGTTGGACTAAAAGGAGGAGCTCTAGGGGGAAATAAGATATACCTTAAATTTAAAACAAAAAAAGGGGAAGAGAATGGGGGGGTTGAAGGTGGGAGGGTGGGATTGGAGGGGGGGAGTAAGGAGGGGAATGCGATTGAGTTGTAACTTGAAGAAATAAAAAATTATTGAAAAGAAAAAACGAAAACAAAACAAAAAAATACTTGCCCCAAGGAGCATGATGCCCCTAATCAGCAGGAAGTAGTTTAACAATAATGTCACTGCCTTTCCTCTCTACCCTTTTTTCTCCTATCTAGTGATAGGGGGTGAAACTGGGGGAATAAAGGGTGGAAAAAAAAGGGTGAGAAGGGGGGAAGGAAAAGGAACCCACAAAGTAACAAACACTGCCTACAGAAACCTCTGGTTCTGATTCTCACGCTGTGATGGAGGAATATAGATGTGACCACTAATCTCTTTCTTTGCTTTAGTTTCTTTATCTATAAAGTAGTGATTAAAAACTATATCTGTCTTATGAGGTTATCTATGGCCCAAGTGAGTGAGGGAAGGGAAGTGTTTAGGATAGTGCCTAGGCACATGGAGAGAAAACAGAAAAAGCCTGTTGTCTGCATCATCGTCCTTGCTATTTTTCATAGCTGAAGTTTGCATTTCTCATATAAAACTTTCAGGATAAGACTCAAGTCAAGTGTGCTACATATGATGTTTGTGTATCTGTGTCTTCTGGAGACCTAGGTTATTACTCTCTGGATCTACCAGGAAAGAGACAGCATGAACAGGTCATAAAGGAGAGTTGAATAAGGGGCATGTATAAATGTTTAGGAAGGAATAAAAGAGACCAACAAGGGGCGATGGGTGGTATCCGAGAACAGGCAACAGTGCAGGTTGTAACCACTCCTTGACCCAAGGAGCTATCAGAAGGCATGGTGATTGGAATCTGAAGAGAAAAGAGAAGCTGTCAAAGAAAAACGCCTCACCAGAGCGGAAGCTGTTAAGAAGGGACACCTAACCATCATGGGACCCTAGCAGAGAAGACCCGAGTCCTTTGTTACCAGATGTAGCTGGTGTTTCCCACACATCAAAGTTGAACAGAGCTAGAGTACCTGACAATGAGGGAATATGAGCAGTGCTTCCCAGGGAGGCCTCCTGTGCACAAGCCTGGGCAGAGAAAGTGGGAGACTGGTGAGCAAAGGACAGTGGGGGAGATCTGAGCCAATTCTTTTCTTATTTTACTATAAAATCTTCATGTTTTATGCTTTATTTTATGTGAATGTGTGATTTGCACACCTTATATGTTTGCCTATTATGTACATGCCTGGTGCCTGTGGTGGCCAGAGGAGGGTATCAGATCTCCTGGAACTGGAACTACAGATGGTTGTGAGCAACCACATGGTGCTGAGAATTGAACCCCAGGTCTCCTGGAAGAGTAGTCAGTACTCTTAACTGCTGAGCCATTCTTTCTACCCCCTCTTTCATTTCCTTGATAAGTGTACTTAGGAGGAAAGCTCTGTGCTGGTGGTTCTTTGGCAAGGGAGTTCTGAACTGACCCAGCTCTCTAGCACATTCTCTTACCCTGGAAGCTCAGGAAAGAGTTTGGAATAACTCCCAGAGTAACAAGGAACTCTGCAATCTCAGGAGAGAGCTAATTAGAACAAATGGTGCAATTTGGCTCAGTCCTCCACTGAAAGATGCAAAGAGACAATCAACTTCAAAAAGGCTCCTGGTCTGGAAGTCTGCAAGGAAGTAACTAAGGACGGAGGGGTTTGATTTTGTGCTTTTAATTTTCAGCTGAACTAGGTCTTAATTAAAACAATATCATTTATTGTGAACTTAAAAAAAGCACTGGGTGCTCTTCCAGTTCAATTCCAGGTTCAATTCCCAGCACCCATAGGTGGCTCATAGCCATCTGTAACTCCAGTTCCAGGGCATCTGACTGCATACATGCAGGCAAATCACCCACAAATGTAAAATGAAATAAATCTTTTATTAAAAAGTACTTTCCTCTCTTTCCTTTTTTTCATCATAGTTTTGTGAGGTGTGAATATTCGTGTCTATTGTTTTTTAACTTGTGGAAACTGAGGCTCATTTGTTTTATGCTTGGTCTTTATTTATATGGCTCCATTTGTATACTTTATAGCCTGTCCTCCTGAAAACTAGTATAGGTGTTAGTACATTTGATTAAGTCATAAGATTCCTTTTTAGTTTGAGGAGGAGATTCAATGCAGCTTTACCTTCTAACTCCTTTCTCTTTTCTTTTGCTCAGCCTGAACACACCACCTGGCACAAAAGTAAAACTCTCCGGCACTGTTGATGTAAAGAATGGATTCCTGCTCTTGAGTGACTCTAACACCACAGTTCTTGGTGGTGAAGTGGAACACCTGATTGACAAGTGGGCATTACAGAGAGTAAGTTTGCAGTAAGAACGGCACAGAGCAGATTAGAACACCAGCATCTCTGACTATGTAATCTTGAGGAGTTCTTCCCATAGTGAGTGGTAACATTAGTCTTTTGTGTCAGAATTATTAAGATGGAGCATGATACTCATTAGAGAAACTATCTGCTGTGATCTAACCACATTCTTACTCAAAAGCAGGTGAAAATGTTCAGTATTGCATTTTATTCATGCTTTAAATGTTATTACAGTATCTTGGCAGGATTGAAACTTGACAGTTAAGAGAAGGATATTCTAAAGTCAGATCAATGCTTGTATAATTTTTCAACATCCCACCAAGAATCACGTTACTTAAAACCATTAAGTCACTTAGGAACTTCCTTAGTTCTAACACACAGACACACAGACATGGACCCCATACACTCTTCCTATGTCAAACACTAGTCTACTTTCTGTCTCTATGAGATTGGCTATTTTAATATCTCTTAGACATGTTATATTATAGTATTTGTTCTTTTGTGTTCGGCTTATTCTGTATAAGATAATATCTATATTCTAGCATGTGTCAGAATTTTCGTCCTTTTAGAGGCTCAATAGTGTTGCATTGTTTATGTATATCACATTTTGTTTATTCATCTGTAATGGGCATTAATATTGTTCCTATCTTTTGCTCACTGTGAATAAAGCTGTGGTAAATATGGGTGTATAAATAATAGCTCCTTTCAGTTCATTTGCATGCATACTTGTAGAATTGCTGGGTTATATGGTAATTTGTTTTTATTGTTTTAAGAAGGTTCTGACTTCCGCACTGGTTATTCTCTCATAGTGACTGTTCTGTGCATGTGCACTAGAACCTCTTTTGGTTTCCATGTGCATTTCTCCAAGGCTTAGTAATGCTGAGTCTCTTCTCACGAGGTTGTTATTGTCTACTGAACACTCCATGCTGTGCTTTCTTCATTGTACACCCAAGCAGAAGCCAGGACTTACTTCTTCCATTAGCAATAGTAGTCCTGTGCTACTTAAGACTGGGTTTAGTATAGTTGTGTTTATATATTGTCCAGGTCTCTCATTGTGTATAAAGGGAGATTAGGTCTGGTTCATCGTCCCTTAATTGATGGAAGAAATAGAAGTCTTCTAAATTGTTTTTAATTTTTCATGTTAATAAGAGAAATAGTTTGTGTTTGTTTTTAAAATAAGGTTTAGTGTAAATTGAATTGATTTTGAAACTGAGAAAAGGGCCACTAGATAACCATATATATGTGCTATGCTTATTTTCTTTTTAAATGAAAGAGATTGATAACTTACATGTAGATTGCGAAGAAATATGGCATCCTTGTACCATTTTTATTATCCTTTGCTCATAAAGCTGGTGTTATGTTGACATTAACATTATTGCTCAATCTGTAATTTACATGATATGTATAAGAGTGCTTACATAATTCAGGAACTCTGGAATATGTTAAAAATAGAGTATGTGATGGATTTTTTAATGTTTATTTTATTACTTAAAGTTACATCTCCATCCCAGTCCCCTCTCTCCACCCCTCCCGGCCTCACCCTCCCACCCTCTCTGCCTTCTCACAGAACTCATAATTCTTTTATTTTGAATAATTAGACCACAGGTATGAAAATTATAAGATATAACATACATTCCCAATGTTCAGTCTATACATATTTGGTAACTGATATTAATATTCTATTCTCTATCTCCATGCGTTTAAAGTTCTATACCTAACTCAGTTTCCATCCTAACTTGTATTAACTTAAAAACATCTTCTTAGACCTAGAACATCCTTTTACAACTTAAATTTTAACTGTGAGACTATGTCTATCTAGTCTTCAACCACATCAGAGACCTGAGAAGGATAAATATATCTGATTATACAAGAAGTGCAGAGCCAGCACCTTCCTAAACTAAGAAATGACATACCAGTGGCTACCTGGACAGTTCCCATTTTCTCTCCATACATTAAAGCATCAATCTTCAGCCGTTTGGCCCCATTTCTCTGACAGACATTGATTGTAAACCAGGAATTATGAAGGACTTGCCTACCCTGTCTTGGCAGATCTAGGCTGTCGACCTACCTGCTTCCAAGTTTTGTCCTTTTCAGACAGCATTTTGTCTAAGTTGAAACAAGGGATTTTTCTTGCCCAGTGACAAGCTTGCCACTAATGCAACCATCTCCAAATGGAGATTCTTCGATGCTCATTCTCTACTTGGAGTAGAATAGGGGGTGCTGTCAGGAGCTGACATGCCTCAACATCAAGAAATCTTAAGTTAAGAAAACTTCTTTGAATACCAAATCCTACACTTCTCTTGAGGTTTTTGAAGACCACCTATTTATCTCCCTATATTTGGATAAGCAAATGTTGCTTGTCTCTTAGCAACTTGATTCCTCGTTAACTTAGAAAACAATTGTGATAAACTATGCTAGTACCTAACAAAACGACATGTTTGAATGACTATTAGTTTGCCTCTCTTAATTATCCTAAACAGTTTGTGACAGTTGCTGTCAAAAGACCAAAACTTCATGTTGCATTTTTAAGCATTATCTAGGTACAATGCCTTAAAAGGGGTTAGCCTTAATTTTGTATCATTGTACAAAGATCAGTACCAATGTAGCCAAATTGTTTGTGATTCTTTTACATTGTATTTTCATCATAATATCTGTAATGATTATTAGCACAATAAGTTTAAAGTTTAGAAGATAAATTTAATAAAGAGAACAGATACATGCTAATAACTTCAGTGGGATGGATAGCTAAAAATCCTGTAGAAGTTCTTTTGGCCCTGTGGAAGGACTTAATGTGAGAAAGTGCTTTTGATAGGAGACTGTTTTCTGCCCATTTTCACAATATATTGTTGTTCATCTAATACTTTTTAGGCGAGCTTGAGAATAAAACTGAAACTGATAGGAATTTGGAAGCTTGTGTTTGTTAAATAACAGTCAGAGGCTGTGCAGTGTCTCAGCAGGTAAAGGTGTTTGCCTTCGAGACTCATGACTTGAGTGCCATTCCTGGGATCCACATGGCAGATGGGGAGAACTGAGTCATGCAAGTTGCCCTCTGAGCTTTACATGCTTATGCTTATGTGCTTGTGTGTGCATATACATGCAGACATATACATGCAGACAAAGTACAGCAAAACTTTAAAGCCCAGTTGGTTGAATATTTCTTCAATGTATGAAGTGATGTAAGATAATTTGAAAAATATTATCGTGTGATTTTCCATATTATGAACTATATTAATATGATATTTAAAGTGCTAGAAATCACCCTTATTGGTAATGATACATTTTCTACTATTTAAAAACTTTATTTTTGTAGAAAAATTTCAAGTATTATTCATCTATTGGTTATGTGCTTCAAAGTAAAGTTGTTCTTTCTAGAGTTTATTCTCTATGAATTGACTATATTTTGAAAAGGTCTTTTTTCTCCAAAGGACAACAGGTTCAAAAATATTTCTAAGGATTAAAGTTGAATGTATTTTGGTCAGGAAAGAACTTTTTTCCAGGTTACAGAAATAAAGAATGTAGTATTTCCTGTTTTGTAGTTTGAAATGCTTTAAAGAAGACTGTTGCGTTTCTTAATATTCTACTGTAAATAGTGCATTTCTGGTTCGTTTTTATGAGGCTAGTGTGTTTATATGTGTGATTTATGCTTTGTTACTGATTTTGTTTTTAAACAGAGCTTATTAAAACATAATAGAAGCAATATTGGAACTGAAGGTGGCCCGCCTCCTTTTTTGCCTTTTGGGCAGGTAAGGCCTTTCCTCCTGGCAGGTGGATTCAGTCAGGAAAGGATGTTCTTCATTGTGCTTAATTGTGTGTTGTTTTGTGCTGAACTATTTACTTAGATGCTGTGGAGTTATATGGAAAGATGAAGGTAAAGGAATTTAGTAATTTTTCTGTTATCCCAAAGATGAAATCAATTAAGAGTTCTATATGAGAACAAATTACAGCTGACTAAAATAAGTTATTGGAAAATAATTTTTAAATGTGAATTTAAAAAGCAAGAAGATTTAAAAAAAATGTCAAAAATTTCCCCAAATTTCTGTTCTTCAACCTTGCTTCTATCCAATTACTCATCTTAATCAGAAACTTAATTTTGTTCCTAGTTGATTTTTTTTAGATTACAGTAGCCAGTATTATTTCATAAAAAGTAAATAATTCAATGTGTAGTCCTTAATTTTTAACCTTTTGTCTTAGTTTTCTGTTGCTGTAACAAAACACTGGGGCCAAGACAATTTTTAAAAGAATTTAATTGGAGCTTGAAGTTTCAGAGGGTGAATACATAACTATCATGGTGGGGAACATAGTGGCAGGTGGGCAAGCATGGTGCTGGGGCAGTAGTTTTGAGCTCACATTTTGATCTACAGCATGAGACAGAGAAAGCTAACTGGGAATGGCTTGGGCTTTAGGAACGTCAGAGCTACCCTCAGTGACACGCATCCTCCAACAAGTCCACATTTCTTGATCTTTCTCAAACAGTTCTACCAACTGGGGACTGGGCATTCAGACCTGTGAGCCTATGGGAACCATTATCATTCAAACCACTCCATCTCTCCTACTGGAAAGGAGCTTTGAAGAAGGTCTTGAGCTGGCCTACATCTTGTGTCTTCCTTCCTATATTTGTCCTGGAGTTGGTTCCCAGTAGTCTCCTCAACCTGCTTCACACCTTGATGAGGCTGAGAGAAATCCTTGTGACTGATGGCTTTACTTTGCTTGCCACCACCAAAGTTTTAAACTATGTTTACTCTGTACTTTTCCTACAGAATGCTGGCTACAGTGAAGGTGAATTGGGAACATAAAAATATGAAATTGAAACCAACATTTTATTTTTTATTTTATTTGGAATTTTGGCATTAAAAATACCTAGTTGATATGAAGATATGAGATAGGATCAGTAAGTAGATTGGCATCTTTAAAATAAATTTTTATGAGCTATTCTTAGAATTAAGTTAGAGTCATTCCTACATTATGAGCATTTTTTAAGTATGTAAAAACCATGCTCTCTCCCTACCCCCCTTTTAAAAGATAAAAGTAGATTGGAAGTCCAATGTTGTGGTCCATGTTAGTAACATTCTGTCTGTAATAAAATGCCCAGAATGAAAATATTATAGCAATTTATACTTGAAAATAATAATTGTCATACTTGTAAAAATTTACTTTTTTTCTGAGACATTTGTACATTTTTTCCTTAAATTATTTAAGATATAAAAACGACTTTTTCCTAGAGACAACTAGTGATTTAATTATTTTCCAGAATTTCAAATGTCTATTTCAGATTTATAGGACTAGGAAGTATAAAAAAAGGGTTAGCTTCAATGATTGAATTTATGCTTATTCATTCTGAACAGTTCTTATGCAGTATATTATAGAATTGTAGGTGGTTTAAAATGATAGTGCTAGCTCTGTGTTGATACAAATTACATGTTTATCTTGAAGGAAAAATACTATATTTGTGTAACACATTTAAGAATATTTCTCCCTTTTTTTCTGGTTAATGAGGGGGAAAACAGTCATTTTAGAGGACTTGTACTGGTGTGGAGATGAGAATTCAGGATTGTTTTCAAATAAAGACACCTGTATTAAATTATGATTAGATTTTATAAATTAGATTTATAAAAATCTAAACTTAAAATAAACAACAAATAAAACTTTACCTCCTAATTGGGACAAAGGACATTTTTTTTTTTAGCCTTTGACTTAGAAGTTCATACACATTTTGTTACATGTTACCAAGTGTACTTCCTGACTGTTATGTAATATGGAAATTGAGCTCTTAATTACAAATTAAATTTATCTGGTGTTAATTCATGTTAACAGCTTGAAATCAACTGTTTTTAAGTTATTACACTAAAATGAAAATGGGTCTTGAAGTCCAGTATGTTTTGTAAATGTGAGCCCTCATTAAAATGATGTATGTATATATGTATTATATACATACATTATATATATATATGTTATATACACAATATAACCTTTAACTTATTTTTATTTAAAAGTTATGTTGTAATCAGCATCCTGTTTTTTTTTTTTTAATCTGTTGGATGGAGTGGTAGTTTTTACTTTTACGAATAAGAAATATAAACATTTCTCTCTTTTGAGGAAATAGTTATTTTTACAAAGAAATATAATGTCTCTTGAAATTGCTGAATGATTTATTTTCTCAGAAGTGTTCATCTAATGTCCAAGTGGATACCAGAGAACTTGATCGAAGAAAGACATTGCAAGTTTCAATGCCTGTCAAACCTACAAATGATAATGATGAATTTGAAAAGCAAAGGACTGCTGCGATTGCAGAGGTTGCAAAGAGCAAAGAAGTAAGAGGATGATTTTCACAGATTTCTCCCATTACATTCTCTGTAATATTCATGGTCATTATCGCTTTCCACATAATTCATTCCCAAATGTCCTCATGTTATTATCTTCCCATGTTGTGGAAGTAGAAGAATGCCATCCTCCTTTATGGGGGTTTAGGCCTGCCTGTTGTTTTGTGTGTTCTTTGTCCAAGTCACCCTGGCAATTCTAGTAAAATATTTCTGTTAGCAGGTCATCCATCCCCTGTGCTCCTTTTCTCCTCTTTCTTAGTGAATAAATAAACTTTTGTTGTTGTTGTTGCATTATAGTAGAGGATTTTCTATAACTAGTTGAGCTAGTTACCATTTTCTCAAGGTATTCTCCCTCTGTGAGGCTTCTTCTGAAAAGTGACACTTGTGAGGAGTGACTTATGAGCCAGGATCAATTAGTGCATCAGAATTAGATCTTGCTAGCTTATTCTTATGTTAATTAGATTACAGCAAACATGTTGATCTTGAGATTGTATGTGCTTTTACAATGTGCACGTGTAGATGTGCACACATACCCTCCATCTAACACCAGAGTTGAGTTTTTTGCTTATTTGGACTACATCCTTTTTTCTCTGTTGATTGATTTTCTTTTTCAGATTTTGATATGAAATTTTTTTTGTGAGTTTATTGGTTAGAACATTTTATTCCTTAAATTTGAAATGATTTCCTGCATTCAGAACACAATGAAGGTTTGTGAATAATCACTTTTCTACTTAATTTCAAAGCTTCACCAGAAAACTTGTTGACGATTGGTTGCCGTTCCTGTCTTTGGTTTAGAGTAGGGCCAAATACAAACTCTCTTGAATCAGGCTGCCCAGAGCATGTCCTGCTGACAGTTCTGAGTTGATTCACTTTTTGTGCCCAATTTGCTTCATCTGTGAAATTTTGGAGCGATAGTGAACTCCATGGCTGCTGTGGGGTTATGATTGGCCATCTCTAAAACAACTGTAGGTCCCTACATCCTGCATGGATCATGCCATTACTCAGTATGCTCTTCATTCTAAAGCACTTCAGTGCATTAAATTAAATGTATTTTATGTAATTTATACAAAATATATACATTTCACACTAACATATTAAGTTATGTGTTAGTGTCTAAAGTTTAGAAGAAGATATTTGATATAACCTGTCCCATTGATTCACGTGTATCTCAAGCTTTCCACTTAGGGTTTTGTTTGCAAATACCTATCTATTAGAGTATATGGCTAACATTATAATGTACATCAGTTTTTATGTTATAATTGATCACATATTTTTTCACAAGTATAAAGAATCATAGCTTTTAAGGACTGAAACAAATTTCAAAACACCTCAGTTTGTGTATGAGATTGTTGAGGCTCTAAGATAAGTGCGTGGAACTTACTTGTCCAGTATTACCCAGCAGCAATTTCAAGGAGTAAATTGACATGTAGCATAAAGGACGATCTGTATTGTAAATAACAAAACATATAGATAAACTTCACATAGCACTTTTTTATACATAGGCCTTATTATGCCTCAGGGTAATGAAATTTGATCGACGATATGAAGGAGGTGAGAGAATCAACTGTATGTAGATAAGGAAGGATGACTCATGGAAAAAAGAAAGCTACAGAAAGGGCTTTAAACAGGAGCTTATAGAAAAGAAATAGCAAGGTGGTCTGTGGAGGAGGCAAGAGCAGAGGTATAGGAAAATAAGGAGATATAGTGGAGGTTTACTGCAGGACCTGTCGAAAAGACACTGACTTTTTACTTAGAAATGACAAGCTTTTGAGTGTTTTGCCCACAGCAATAACATCAACCAATGCCTATCTAAAAGGGGTACTTCTGATTTCTTCATTGAGACTGGTTGTAGAGAAGGAAGATTGGATTGTAGACAAGAAGGGAGGTTACTGAATTGATTCAGGAAAAGAAGTGATGTTATCTTTCTTCTCCATAAGTGGAGAAAAATTGGTTTTAGAAATTTGGGAAGAGTTCTGAGAGTTACAAGGCATTACACAAGAGGAGATGTAAAGAATTACTGAAGATTTTATTCTGAGATATTGTCAGAATACCTCAAAATCCAGAAGATTGGAGTGGAGGATACATGAGTGGAGACACTCTGGTAGTTCATTTGAACATATGAGTATTGAAATGCATATTAGATATGCCTCTGGAATGTCTAATAAACAGTGAGCCAGAGGGGTGTAGTTGAAAAGAGCTTTGGCATAGATATCCTACATTTGAGAGTTCTGTGTAGTTGGATGGTATTGGGCCAAGTCAGATCACCGAAGGAATGAGTGTTTCTAGAGAAGAGAAAGGGTAACACACTTGATAGGATTTTAGTTTTGGAGGATGAGTGAATAGAAGTAGATCTCTCAGTAATATAGAGAGAAATAGGAAAATTCATGTGTGTGTTGTGGGTAAGATAGTGTGGAGCGCTTACCAAAGGTAGTTGAAAAGTGTTGTGGGATACCGACTGATGCTGTAACATTGCCTTATTAACTCCCTCTACATTCATCCTGGTTGCACTTTTTAAAAGTAAGAGAGCAAGCAGAGTGAACAGTGACAGTGGGAAGCAGTGATTGTAGAACTGGAACATGAGGATGTAAAAATTGTGATCTAGATGAATGAGAAGTATGTAGGCTAGGAAATATAGTAAGATTGATAGGCAGTTGTGATGCTCTTAGGGATGCCTAATCCACCCACCATGAAGTTGCGCTGGTTCTCATTATTTATGCATTGTGAGTTGCAGCTGTTTTAAATCCTTGAAACGATTGTGAAAATGCTGTTCTCCCATTTTTAGCCCACAAAATGCAAGGAAAATGTAAGGAAATAAATATAGATGATGGTAGTATTTCATTGTCACCAAAAGAAAAAAACACTTCTGGAACTGTGGAATATAAATCTTGCTTCAAACATGTGAGGCTCCAGACCTTTTAGGTAACTGCATTCTACCAAAATAGTAATTGCCGTCTGCATTAGAGCATTTGCCTTGTGAGTTGCTGAGGTAATACTATCCTGTCCACGATATCCTTTAATCCTCACAAGATTGGTTTTTCTCATTCCTCTTTTAAGGATAAAAACCTTGAGATGCAGTGAAAGGTGAAAGTTAAATGGTTTTCCCAAGGGCAGGAGCAGAGATACCCTTAAACTAGCTTCTCTGGCCAGTTCAAGAGCTGTATGGGGCTGTGCTGCAGTTCCCATCTAATGAGCCTCATACCATATTTATAAAAAACATGTTTTTTTTAAACAATTAAACAAGTAATGAAAATGAAGACTTTTATTTTTGCTGAAATTCCATGAACCCAACATTGAATAGTAGTGTCTAGATTACAGTTTTACCTTTGAGTTGTATCAAATTTAAATAAATGATATTCAAGATGTACTGAAAATGTCCACTAATTAATGTTTGTCTAGCATGAATTTCTCATTTTTTACATTCTATTTTATATATCTGGTTCAATATAATTTTTCAATGTTCAATAAATTAACATGCTTTCTTAGTATAGTATATAATATACAATATATAACATATATAATGTGCTTTTCTTATGTAAAATATATTTTCAACAATTATCTTTAATAAAAATCAAGTTTTAACTTGCTTTTATTTTTATCAATAGCATCAACCAGAAAATATTACATAATAAGAATTTTCTTTTGGTGAATCAGCTGTGGGATGCTTTTCAGCCATGATTTTGTATCTTTCCAACTCAGTGATCTTTATGCTCTCTTTTTCATAATTATTTTGAGAAGAGATGACTAATGTGATTAAATGACATTAAATCAAGTTTCAAATGTATTGAAATAAGTCAGCAAAAAATACATAGACTCGTCCTTTTATATATAGTTGAAATGACACATATCAATGTATATAATGAATTAATAAGAGTTTTACTATTTGTCCATGTTCTATTTACTTTCTAAGTAAGATTATATAATGTTTATATAATGATTCATCAGATGTGACACACATTAATTGATTACTGGGTCAGTTTAGTACTGTGTTAATAGTAACCTGGAATTGAAGGTGGTTCTAGAGCTTGGTTCCAGTACATGTTTGAAAATTTACTAGAGTCATTTGGACAACTAATCTTTATGGTGCTTACGTAATCTCATTTTAAATCTGTATTTATGCAGACATAGATTTGTTTTGGTGAGTTAATTAAAGTATTGTATTTTTTCCCTACCTGGACATGTAGAAAGAAAATATTATGGCTTTGTAGATGTTTATGCTCTGTGCTATTTATAAGTATCAGTTATTTTATTTTTACTTGTGAAAAATAATTAAACTTTAAGTGATTATTTTTTCCAGACTTTTAAGTAATATCTTGGTTTGTATGACTATTTAAAAATAATATTTATTTATATCTGTTTTATTTTTCTCTTATCTAAAGACCAAGACATTTGGAGGAGGTGGAGGTGGTACCAGAAGTAATCTCACTATGGGTGCTGTTGGTCACCGAAATAGGGAGGTTTTACAGAAGGAAAAGGTTTCCAAATCAGAGAGCAAGAATGAAGGTGTCTATAGAGAACTGGTAAGTGTGGTGAGTCAACCACAAAGGACTTATGCTGTGCTTTGAATATCTTCCTTTTTATTTTAATATTTTTTTCTTTGTGTTTTTGTTGAGGTGCTGTGTAAGCTACTTTTTTTTTTTTTTTTTTTTTGCAGAGGATGGGGAAGTATAATTATTCCTTTATTTTTTTTAATACAGAAATTTACGAGATCACTTTTTCTTTGCCATATCATTTTCCTAAGAGCTTATTCTAATGTAGTTTAAGCTTTTGTTTTCTTTTTTCTTGTTTTGAATTTTTAATGGAACTCAGATTCTGCCTTGACTGTTAGTGATGAAAAGCCGTAAGTCATACTGTTGTGTTATTGTGACAGTTTTTCTACAGTTATGAATGAAATTTTGAGCTAAAAGACTACAGTAGTAGTAGTAGTTAAAATTGATACCTAGCTTTATGTACAATCATGAGCATAGCTTTCCCTTTATTCCTTTCAGGTTGACGAGAAGGCACTGAAACACATAACAGAAATGGGCTTCAGTAAGGAAGCATCACGGCAAGCACTTATGGATAATGCCAACAACTTAGAAGCAGCACTGAATGTACTTCTAAACAGCAATAAACAGAAACCTGCCATGGGTCCACCTCCTAGAGGTATAGTTCATGTGCCAGCAAGTTCTGTGTTTGGCCAGGGCCGAGTGCTATGCTTTGAGGACTGTAGATTAGGTAACACTGTGGTTCTTAGGAGCATGAGGCTTGGAGCCATGGAGGCAAAGCATGCTGCTGCCTGTCAGTGTCTCTTATCATCTTTAGACTGTGTAATAGTGCCTTTGTTAGCAGAGTTGTTACTGAGAAGAGAGACTATGGTACACACTAACTTGTTCTTTTGTTATTTCTAGAGCTGCACCATTTTTATAAAAGACCTACCACCTCTCCCAGCCCCACCTTCCCACCCTCTGCCCCTTCTCCCAGAACTCATAATTCTTTTTTTTAATAATTAGGCCACAATTATGAAAATTGTAAGGTATAGGATGTATTTCCAATGCCCAGTCCATACATATTTGGCAACTGATATTAAAATTGTATTATCTATTTATCTCCATAAGTTTAAAGTTCTATACCTAACTTAATTTCCTCCCTACCACCACCCAATAAACCTTTTGTATAAGAAAACAAGAAGACTTAGCAGTCTCTGAACTTCCCCAAATAACCAACAGTACCTTTTACTTGGTTTTAGCCTCTAATCATCAGATGGTTAAAAGTGGTCTTGTTTGAGAAATAGACTGAGAACTATCCCTGTGCATTCATATGTATATAGATATGATTAAATAACCATACATATGCATTTCAGTATGTAGAGTGATAATGCTAAAGTTTAGGTGAACATGTGAGATACCTTTAAATTATAGCAATGTTTACAAAGTTTTACTATGCACAGATATTGTTATGCTAGGCTTGATAACTCAACATTATTTTTTGTAGAAAGAAAATACGTTTTAAGTTAAAATCTTTTTAAGTGATTACAAAAAAAGGTGATATGTGTTTATTTCAAGTCTAAGTCCTGTATTCACTTGAAAAATCCTTGATAGATCATGTAGAGGAGTAAAGGTACCTCTTAATAACTTTATTTAAAGCATTTATATTGGAAAGGAAATAGAATTCACTGAAGACAGAAGAAATGCATGTACAATCCCATTTATGAGATTGCTGATTGTGTTTACGTGTTTTCTCCTTTGGCTTTTCACACACACACACATATATATGTGTGTGTATATGTGTGTGCTTTTTAACCTTTAAGGTAGAGGGAAAGGCAGGGGTCGAGTGCGATCTGAAGATGAGGAAGACCTAGGGAGCACCAGGCCATCAGCACCGAGCACGTTATTTGATTTCTTGGAATCTAAAATGGGAACTTTGAATGTGGAAGGTAAGCTAACTTAAAATGGCTTTAACACATATGTCAACAGTTTCTTTTAAAAAAGCCATCCTCATTTGCGATTGTACAAAAGGATTTCTGTTTTGGATGACTGTTTAGAATTTTTATACTGAATTTCATTTCACAAAAGCACAGAAGTTTTGTTACATTCTGAAAACAATGCTAGCTTACCTTGCTCCTAGTTGTATGATGAGTGATGTCACCAAACTACTCCACTCACAACTCTGATAGACAGCAGAGTTACATGTGCAGACACATGGTTGTGCTGGAAAACTTGGTGTAGCATAACCTTATATTGCTTACATCGTTAGGGAAATTTGTGCATTTCTTTTTTTTTTTTCAACATGTACCTAGTATATAAAAATTTTATTGAGAGAATATGCTTTCACAATGTAATATATTTTCACATGATGTACAGTAATGAGTAACAAAAATACTGGAAGGGGAAATAAGTATGTTAGGTATGTATCCTTTTAGAAGTGTGGAATATGGTATATGTTTTCAAATATTGTTTTAAAAAGATTAAAGATTAAGATCATATTTTTCCTTTCAAATTAACTTTTAATTTTTAATTCAACCAAATAAGTTTAGAAGCAAAATGCTTTTAATACAAAATGTAAGTATCTGTATTTCATGAAAACCAGGATTTATCACTAGATTTCAAATTATATGTATACATATGTATGTGTTATATAATTATAGAAATAAATTATATATGTAAATATAATGTACTTATTACTTATATGATTTATAGATTACATATATTATGCATATGTAAATTATATACAGAAAAGAAATTTTTAAAATGTTTTAAAAAAATGAATACTTGATCTAGTCAGTTTGTAAAGGGTAAGACAGGAGAGCAGTGTTTGCTGATAGAAGACTGCATGCACCTCAGGTACCCATTGCAGTGTAACCAGTGACTGCACAGTCTGCTGCTGATGTTTCAGTTGGGGCTGTGAGCTAAGCTGGTGTCCATGTTCCTCCTACAGGCTCACTTTGCTGTATGCTGTGAAATTGGCTCCTCGTAGGTGTGGGACTGATGGGGGTTTTTGTGGTTGTTTTATTTGTGCTTCGTAATGCGGGGGCTGCTCTTGGCTCATGGACAGGACTTAGACAGCAATGTGGCTTTGCCTCTACAAGGTCAGCAGAGGAATCTGCTGCATCCTCACACCTCACTCCTTCCTGACTGACTTCTTAGTATTCTTGGCCTCATGTCCTCTACAGTGCCCCATCAGACCTTCCTTGATCTTTTTATTCTTAACTCCTCTATTTGCATCTTACAGTGTCTCCTAAATCATGAGTTTGATTTTTATATTTCTTTTTAGTGGGATTGAATATGTAACTCATCTGTGGTTTGGCATATGGAGATGAAATATTGTAGTTTATAACTATGCCAGATCATATCTGATTACCGTATCTTGATATCTTCTGCTAAGCCTCATTATTTTTGTGCATTTTAAAGTTTATATTAAGTAAATGATAACATTCACTAAGTAAATAAGTGAATCCTCTTTAATAAAAATTTCTAAGCCTCTTAGTTGGTTTGTTTTGTCTCATAAATGGCAGTACGTTTTCAGGCATATTATAATCTGTAATAATGTCTAGACCTCTATTTGAAAACTTTATTGCTATAATTTGAAAATTTTATTGCTTTATTGCCACCTAGTTGTTTTGAATGGGTTAGGCAATGCTTTAATCAGGCTGATGTAAAAATACTGCTGATTTATACTGTGTCGTTGTTAATATGGTCTGAGCAGACACTGATTCCATCAGCTGCAGCTTTCTGTCCCAGACTCTAATGATGTTGACACCATGTAGAAGAGATCCATGATTCAGAAACACACAAGTATAAATAGCTTCACAATAAATGAATACATTTGTAGGCAGAAGTCATTGTGCTTATAGATATTTCTCTGTTCTCTTGGTCATGTGTTCATTGATGTAGTGAAGACTGTAGGATTGGTGGGAGAGCTTGGTTTGTGATTGCCCTCAAGTGTATTTTCTTTGAACATGTTGTTTTGTTACTCTTTGCCTGGTTAGTTTACTTCCTCTGAGTGATAGTATTCTGTAAGTGAGCTGGGATTTATAGGAAAGAGCAGTTGAGACAAGTGACTGAGCTGGTTTTCAGATTATTTCACAATTTCATTGTTTGCTTTTAATTGGAGTTAAAGTCTGGACTTTAGATTAGATTCTAATAGTATATCTTCACTGATGGTAGGAAATGTTGAGCATTTTTCTAAGGAATATCTAGAAAGCTTTTCAGGATAGGTTTCACAACTTATAATGGATAGATACCTTCTGAAGAGTGTTATGATCAAATGATTTGGTTTAGATTCATATTAGTATTGTTATTTGGGTCTTTATAGAAGCTGATCCTATAAAGACTAGTTTGTAACTCACTGGTGTATAGATTTGGAGCTTCAAAACTATTTGTGAGTAGGAGGTGTAGCTCGGTGGTAACTATACTCATGCTCAGTATGTGTGAGGCCCTGAGTTCAGTTTCCAGTAATACATAAACATGCACATATAACACATTTAAAAAACAGCACACACACACACACAAACATGTGCACATACACACACACTCACATACATGCACATATATGTGCATACAGAGACATATTACACCACACACATGTATACATGCACTCATGTGCATGCACACATGTACACACATGCACAATTGTAATACATCATTGAATAGTGGAGCTTTCGTCGTTAGCTTCTGTGTTTCGTTTCTGTTTAGTTCAAGCTATGTCAGGATTTTTGTTTAGTTTTACAATATCTAAAAGTCATTATTTGGCTTAGCAAGTGTCTTCATTTGGTTTCTAGCGCTGTGATAAACACCGTGACCACAAGCAACTTGGGGAGAAAGGGTCTATTTCATTTTAGAGTTTACAGTCTATTGTGAATGGAAATCACAAATCATGGCAGGAACTAAATGTAAGAGTCTGTGGCAGGTACTGAAGCAGAACCATAGGGGAATGCTATTCACTGACTTGCTCCCCATGGCTTGTTCAGTCTGTTTTCTTATATAGGATCACCTCAGGGATGGCACCACTCACAGTGAGTTGGGCCCTCCCATAGCAATCATTAATCAAGAAAATGTCTCACAGACTTGCCTACAGGCCAATGTGATGGAGTCATTTTCTCAGTTGAGATTCTTTTTTGTCAGATATGTCTAGGTTTCTATCAAGCTGACAAAAACCAAGCAGCATAGCAAACTTGATTCTTGACAGACTTGTTGTGTCATTTTTGTTATGCAATTCTAAGCCAAACTTGGGAAACCCAAAATGCTACAAAATTCTAGTGCTGATTTCATATCTGACCTTATATAGCAGATAACAGTCAAAATGTAGGGTGCTAAAAACTCTGTATTTATACTTACAGTCCATCTCATTTGGCCAAATGATATTACTAAGCCATATCATTGTGTCAAAGTATAGAATGCAAATATCCCCAAGTACTCTGTTTAATGTCATATTTGGTATAGTGTTTCAAATTTATTGAGAAAACATATATCTTCCTTTAAGGATAAGATTAATTTTCTGTTTAATACAGGTTAGTAATTCATTTACTTTCATATTATATGTAATTCCTGTAAAAGATCCAAGTGTGCTTGCTTCAACTTTATTTTAAAATATTCCATGAGAAGAAACTGATCATTTCTTAGAAAATTTCTTCTTGCATTAGCGTTAAAACCTTTCTGTTTTCAATGCAGGCAGCTGAACCCAGGGCTTTCTACATCGTAGGCAAGTACTTGAAAACTAAGCTACACCTTCACTCAGTGGTGGACTGGGATGTGCAAGTGTCAGACAAATAGATCCTTCCCTCCCCAGGTTGTTTCTCAAGATGTTTTATCACAGTGATAGATTTCTTGTGATTGCCAGCCTGCATATTCCTAATGAAGATTAGAACTCTTAATTATGTACATTACCTATGTAGATATTCTCTTAAACTCATAATGTAGATAACACTAAGTCATACATGTCTCCAGAATTCTAGCAGCCAAACTTCCAAAGACCTTACATGTTAAGAGAGTCTGTGAAGTGCCTTGAAAGGGATTGTGTAGGTCTGTGAGTTCCTTCTAGACTGGGACTTCATTAGAGTGCTATTAGCTGTGCTCAAAATGGTCTAAATATACATTCCTCAGAAGGTTTGAAATTTTCTATATGGATATTACATATCAAATAATTGAATATTAGTTACTTGAGGAAGATTATCCCTTTTGAATAGATTACATACTAAATTTATATCATTTTAAATGTGGTATGATATATAACTAATTTCTTGGATATTTTATTAAATATGGACTTAATTTCTCAGAATGCTAAAAACATGAACTTTTCTTTCAGTTTTACTGTTCTAAGAGTTTCTTCTCTATAAAATGATGGATGTTATTTACTGAGAACTGCTGTGTTCCAGGAACTGTGCTGAAGGCTTGCCAGTACTACATGATGTTGTGATTTCTATGTGACAGATAAGCATGGTTGAAGAGAGAAAATGTCTTTTACTTATAAGAACTAAAGAACAGGAATTTGAGATATCTCCTTTTACCCCAATTCATAACTTTCTTTGAATTGACATTTCTGAAGAGCTATTTACTTTGGGAGCAAAGAGCAATTAGTTCAGCTTTAAGACATTGTAAGTTTGTAAGATCAAAGGTCAAGGTCAAGTAAGCAGTGGAATGTAGAGGTCAAGTCAAGGTGGAAGAGCAAAGTGGGGGAGCTTGGTCAGCTACTGGGTGTGAGGACAGTGTGAAGGGAGAGAGAGAGAGAGAGAGAGAGAGAGAGAGAGAGAGAGAGAGAGAGGCGCGTACTCTTAGATGGCTCACACCTGGCTCTCAAACACGTACCAGAGCAGGCAGGGGAAGCCTGACTTTAATTTTGCTGGGACTGTGGTATAATTCCTCCCCCCACATCTGATTTTGGGCTATCAGCAATTTAAAAACTAGCTCATACTCTGTTTTTGAAAAAAACAAAATAACCAAAACTCACCTTCTGTAAGGTGTTGAAGCTCAGTCCAGCACTGAAACTGCAATTTAATTATCAGTTATATTTATTAATAAGTATAAACTATAAGATTAGGCCAGCAGAGCAGCTAGCCGGCTGGCGGAAGGCTGGCAGGCCTGGCCCGTCTTAGCAGGGGGCATGACATGTCCTGGGGAAAAAGCCCTGGACAGGGGTGGCTTTCATCAACCGCAACTTAAACTCTGTTAACTAATATCTTCATTAATATCGATAAATTGTTATATTAGGCTGGCGAAGGAGCCGGCAGCCTGGTGGGAGATTGGCAGGCCTGACTTGCCTTAAAAGCCTATAGGCCTGGTGGGGCAGTTTGGCGTGGCAGCTGTAAGATATTTATTAATAACTATAAACTGTTATATTAGGCCAGCAGAATTGTGGGCAGCCTGGAGGGACTGCCCCTGGGGCTTGGTGGGAGACTGATAGGCTTGGATTGCTTTGACTGGTGACCTCTAGGCCGCCACAGCTCTTTCCCCATAAATAAATATGCCAAGACCTTTTAATGTTGCAATGCTTAGCCCTTACCTGGGCAGACTCTCAACTAGATAATCTAAATTAATCCAGACCACCTAATCCCAAACAGCTATGTGGCCTGCTGTACGTTGCAGAACTCTCAAACTCATCTGTCTGCTTCCATGTCTCCAGGGAACTGTGTAAAACCCTGGGTTCCTGTTTCTGTCTCAGGAAGTCTCACCTTCCTATACACTTTCCATCCAGCTAATTGGCCATCAGCGACTTTTATTAACCAATCAGAGAATGCCTCAGAAGGGGCGGTCTCAGCATTGAAATTGGACTTTCAGAACCAATGTATTAGACCTTCCTCCAACACAGCATATCACTGACTACAGACTCTTAGAAAACTGGTAAAGTGGTCAAGTTGGAACACAAACTAGGGAAGACTACTACTGATGTATAGACATTCCAATTGGAATGAATTCAATTCATTCTTGAGACGTCTCTGTTTAACTCTGTACCCCATTTTTAATTGGGTTATTTGGGTTGTTGGTATCTAATTTCTTGAGTTCTTTATTTATTTTGGATAATATTTCTGGTGGATGTGGGGATAGTGAAGACTTTTTCCAAATCTTTGCGCTGCCATTTTCTTCTATTGACAAGTGTCTTTGGCCTTACAGAAGCTTATCAGTTTCATAAGGTCCCATATATTGACTGTTGATCTTAGTGCCTGAGCAATTGGTGTTTTGTTCAGAAGTTATCTTTTGTGCCAATGGATTCAAGGCTTTTCCCAACTTTCTCTTCTATTAGATTTAGTGTATCTGGTTTTATGTTGAGGTCTTTGATCCACTTGGACGTGACTTTTGTGCAGAGTGATAAATATGGGTCTATTTGCATTCTTCTACATGCAGAAATCCAGTTATAGCAGCACCATTTGTTAAAGATGCTTTCTTTTTTTTCCATTGTATGGTTTTGATTTCTTTGTCAAAAATCAAGTGTCCAAAGGTTTATCTGTGAGTTTTTTTTTCTGGGTCTTTGATTGATTGATCAACCTGTCTGTTTTTAAGCCAATACCATGTGGTTTTTATTACTATTGTTCTGTAGCATAGCTCGAAATCAGGAATGTGATACCTGAGAGAAGGTTCAGTATGTAAAAGTGCTTACTGCTCTTCCAGAGGACTCACAGCCCACAACCACCTCTGACTAAGGATCAGATGCTCTCCTCTGGTCTTTGCAGGCACACATACACAAGCATTTCATGCAGACACATATACATAAAATAAAAATAACAAAATAAACCATAAAAAATATTGAAGAGTCTTCAGGAAGAAATAATCCACAAAGCTTTTGCTTTTCAAGTTGCTGAATAAAGAAAAACATAGGGACTGGGCAGTGGTGGTGCATGCCTTTAATCCCAACACTTGGGAGTCAGAGGAAGGTAGATCTCTGAGTTCAAGGGTAGTCTGGTCTACAGAGCAAGTTCCAGGACAGCCAGAGCTACACAGAGAAACCTTGTCTCAACCACCCCCCCCCCCCAAAAAAAAAAAGAGAGAAAGAAAAACATAGGGTTTTTTGAGACACAACTTTAGATGAGTCTGTGAGGATATCTCTAGAGGTTTAACTGTGGTCTGCCCTGAATGAAAATGGAAGAAGTGAAAAGTTAGCTGGGCAGCAGCAGTCCCCAGTCTCTCACTTCTGGGCAGCCTAGCTATGAACAAACTGCCTAACCCAGCTGCTCTTGCTGGCATGCCTTCTCTGTCACAATGGACTACACCTGCAGATTGTAACACAAAATAATCCTTCCATAGCTGCTTCTTGTCAAGAATTTGGTCACAACAAGGAGAAAAATAACACCATGTATTACAAATCTTCCATGCTGTTCTGTACGACTCTCTTCAAAACAGACTTCTCAAGAGAAGAATCTCTAATGACTGAGAAACATTTAAAGAAATGCTCAATGTCCCTAGTCATCAGAGAAATTTAAATAAACCAACATACTCTGAGATTCCATCTTCCACTCCTCAGAATGACTTAAGATCAAAAACTCAAGTGACAGGACATACTGGAAAGGATGTGGAGAAAGGGGAACACTCTTTCATTGCTGGTGGGAATGTAAACTTGTACAACCACTTTGGAAATAAATTTGGCAGTTTCTCAGAAAATTGGGAATAGTTCTTCTACCTCATGACCCACCTGTACCATTCCTGGGCATATATCCAATAGATGTTCCACCATACCACAAGGATACTTGTTCAACTATGTTCATAATGGCCAGAAACTGGAAACAACCTAGATGTCCCTCAACTGAAGAATGGATAAAGAAAATTTGGTACATTTATGCAATAGAATGCAACACAGGTAGCTATTAAAAATAAGACATCATGAAATTTGCAGGCAAATGGATAGAACCAGAAAATATTATCCTGAGTGAAGTAATCCAGACCCAGAAAGACACATATGGTATGTACTCACTTATAAGTGGATATTAGCCAAATAGTACAGGATAATCATGCTACAATGCACAGACCCAAAGAAGCTAAGTAACAAGGAAGGTCCAAGGAAGATGGTTGAATCTCACTCAGAAGAGAAAATGAATTAGACATCAGAGGTCGATGGAAGGAGGGTACTGGGTAGGAGAGAGGTATGGGGAGAGGATCAATGGTGGGGAGAGCAGGAGCCGAGAGGACTGGGAGAGAGAATGGAAATTGGTAGAGGTCATCTCTGGGAGGAGCCAGAGACTTGGGATGGGGAGGCTCCCATGAGTCTATGAGGAGGACCCTAGCAGAGGGAATATGGAGCCTGAAGTGGCCATCTCCTATAGCCCATGCAGGACTTTCAGTGGAGGGATGGGGACACTAATCCACACACAAAACCTTCAACCTAAAATTTATCTTGCATACAAGATGTTCAGAGATAAAGATGGAGCATAGATTGAGGGAATGCCCAACCAATGACTGGCCTAGCTTGAGACCCACCCCATGGAAGAGAGCCAACTTTTGACACTATTAATGATACTCTGCTATGCTTGCAGATAGGGGCCCAGTACAACATTCCTCAGAGAGGCTTCTCCAGCAGCTGATGGAAACAGATGCAGAGACCCATAGTCAAACATTAGGCAGAGGTCAAGGAGTCTTGTGAAAGAGTGGGGTGGGGGGGGATATTTAGGGTGGCAGAGGGGTCAAAGATACCACAAGAAGGCCTACAGAGTCAACTAATGTGGCCCATGGGGGCTCACAGAGACTGAATAACCAACCAACAAGCATGCATGGGCTGGACCTGGCCCCCTACACATATGTAGCAGATGTGCAGCTTGGTCTTCATGTTGGTCACTGTAAAAAGAAATATGGCTAATTAAACTATTTAACCAGCATTTATTATCAGTAATTGGTTTGGCAGTTGTTTTCTTTAAGCAGCCATTATAAATGAATACACACAGACACCATGTGGATTTTAACAAGCCTTGGCCTGAGATGTGCAATCTTAGCCCATCTAAACTAGCTTGTAATTCTATTACCCAAATATGACCCCATATATACATATGTCCCCTTGGACTGCCATTCTCCACTATATGCCAATGTTCCTGGCCATGTGGAATGAGGTTCTTTTTCCTAACCCATGGTGTGTGCCTCCTTTTTCCTGTTGCTCCTGGCTGGAATGAATTCTTCCTGCTGCTGGCTGGAATGCTATAATCCTTTGTCTAAAGCCCAGGCTTCATGTTCTAATCTCAGGAAGTCCCACCTTTCTCTGTCTTTGTCCAGTCTCAGGCCTTGGCATTTCATTTAACCAATCAGAGTCAATGTAAGTAACAGACAGCAAACAGGACCAATTAACATTTAGAATGCTTGACACTACCCCAACAGGTCATTTAACAACTGGAGTGGGGGACTATCTCTGAATCTATTGCTTCCCTTTGGATCCCTTCCTCTAGCAGGGCTGCCTTATCTGGCCTCAGTGGGAGAAGATGTGCCTAGTCCTGCGGTTACTTGATATCCCAGGGTGGGTTTATATCCATGGGAACCCTCCCAAGTGTTCTCCTAACTAAGGAGAAGCAGAGGGAGGAATAGGGGGAAGAGAGGCATGAGGTAGGTACTAGGAGGAGGGGAGGAAAAGGGGCTGTGATCAGGATGCAAAATGAATACTGGAATAGGGATGTGAAGTGAATAAATAAACTAATGAAAAAAGATTATTTTCTTGTAAAGTACTCATAAAATATACATGATGTTTTAATAACTATATTTATATACTTGGTAGGAATGATAGTTTCTGGCTTTATGCTTTACAATCTAAGTCAGAATTGTAGAAAATACATTTATAAAAGAGTCTTTTAATAGAGGAAACAAAGTTATAAAGTGGTTTATGATTGTCATAAAATGTACTCAGTACTTTAGAGATTTATACAAAATAACCTGATTTGTATAACTGAAAAAACTAGTTGAGAGTTTAGAGGTGTAGGAGATGTATAAACTCTGTCTGTCTGTCTGTCTGTCTCCCCCATGTGTGTTGTATGTAATGTATATATGCCTGTTTTGTCTTTGCTGTGATGTACACTTTTAAACTACCCATTAACTCCATCTTCTGTAATAAGTATCTTTAATGATTTGTGTTTACTTTGCAGAAATTGTTGAAAAGTGTCAGCTTTTTTATTGATTTAACTTACACATTAGTAACTTGCTAAACTGGTCCTGGATTGCTGAGGACAGTGTTATCAGACTATATGTGGACATTCTTGTTGAATTCATTTTGTCAAGATTGATGCTTTTGTCCCTAAGATAGCTTTGTATTTTGTCAACATATTTTAGCTTTAAATTGCAAGAATTTAGCTTTTCTCTTGTTGTAATCTAGTTTGGAATTTTCAATAAGGAGAGTATTGAATCTAAAATTTTTGTGGTCTTGACCCTGGAAGATGTTAGTGTACCTAACTATTTATTAATAATTTATTAATAATTCTAAATACCTTCCAACCTCCCAACCTGAGGCACATTAGAAGGATACCAAAATAAAGACATTCTCAGGTACAAGTCCTTGGGGCAACTCGTCAGGAGTCCATCCAAATGAGCATACACAGGGAACATATCAATCAGCAGGAGCTGGCTCTGCTGGTGACCCGGCTCTGCACTGTGATGGCCACCCCCTCGCCCCCTTGCCCCCTCTTAGCTTTGAGGCCCCCTTGGTCTGTCTGACCCTGCCAAATACTTGAGGCGGGTGCTGAACTCTGCGGATGGCCCCAGCTGCCACCACACCCTCAGTTGGGGTCCTGGTCCCTTCAGGTTGTCTGGTTTTTCTTTTTTTTTTTTAATTTATTTATTTATTGCTTCAGGTTATATCTCCATCATAGTGTCCTCTTTCCACCCCTCCCAGTCCTGCCCTCCCACACTCTACCTCCTAACGCTTCCATCCCACTCCTCTGGAGTGTAGTGTCCCTACATAACAGTCCTCTGCCCCAGTTCAGCAGTCATATGAGGGCCAAGAGCCTCCTCATACACTGGGGCCTACAAGGCAGCACCACTAGGGCAAAGTGTCTCATTGACAGGGAGACAAAGAAAAAGTGTATGTCCATGTTCCCTTTGGTACATTCATTGTAGTATAGATATCCTGTACTATATAGCTAAAATCCGATTAAGTGAATAGATGCCATGTGCATCCTTCTGAGTCTGGGTTAGCTCACTCAGGATGAGCTTCTCTAGTTCCATCCATTTGGCTTCAAATTGCATGATTTCATTGTTTCTGATGGCTGAGTAGTATTCCATTGTTTTTCTGAACCTCCTCTGGACAGGTCCTGCGCCTCTTCTGCCTGCCTGAGATTGCAGCCTCAGGGCAGGTGCTGCACTTAAGTAGCCTATGAACTGGCCATTGCTGCACCCTCACTTGAGGCCACAGTCTCTTCCTCTCGTTTGAGGTTTTTGAGCCTTCGTGGGCATGTGCTGCCCTCTGCACCCCTCTTGGGGCCTTGGCCTCTTCTAGTGCTCCGCGCTGCCTTGGCACTGCGGCTTTTCACCTGGGCTATGCCCAACCTGGGCCACAAGTCTTGGCAGTCGCAACCTTTGTCTAGCGTCTTTTGAAGTGAAGCAGTGATGAGCAGTGATGCGAAGCAGTGCCAAGCAAAAAAGCCCCCTCGTGTTTCTGGGCTTCCTTTTCATAAGCTCTCTAATCATTCACCAGGGTGGTTCTTATTGGCCAACCCTGCGCCCTCCTCATGAGGGTCACCAGGTGTTCCCTACAGGTGCCAGTCATTAGGCTGATTTGCACGCCTCTTTTTTTCAGCACTAGACTAAGCACTCCTCAACTCTTACATATTAATTCAGCATAACTGTTTCCAAAGAAATCCAAACCTCCACCACAGGAAGACATAAGCAGTTCAGAAGAAAAGCTCATGTAATTTGTTTTAGAAAGTACTGGAGAGTGATTTGATTTATTCCTTCTACATACTAATTGGGGCTAACTATGTACCCAGCACTGTTAGAAGAGAGGAGTAACAACCAAGAGATTTTTGTTAATTTTAACTACATTCTTTACTACATTGATGTTGCCTCTTCCCATAATAAATGACCACTACAGGATAGAGGGTCATGGTTCTTTCCTGCTGATTCATGTCTAGTGACTTGGACAGTGCTGACACTGTGTGCAGGCAGTGTTCACTAACCAGCATGAATATCTGAACACAGCAAAGAGGTCAGCGCCATTCTGCTAGTTTTCACAGCAGACCTCTGCTCAGGGGTAGGCCTGGAATTAATCTCAGTGATCGTTGTATCCAATGCCCTTGTGCTTTTTCAAGTTAAATCTTCCTAATTCTGTGATGCATGTTACTTCTTAGATGAAGAAACTGAGGTGCTTGTATTTGTCAGAGATAAGACTAGAAAGCAGGAGAAGGTCTTTATTTGGTTTCAAGCTCAGCTTTTTCTGTGCAGTAAGAGAGGGTCTTTGGAAACTTACTCTGTGTATCTGTTACCCAGTGTTTACTATAAGCACTTGTGCCCAGTCCACATCTGCTCCCGTGTGCTGTGATGCTCCTCACCTTCAGAGGGCGGAGCAAAAAACAGTACGTTGTCTTTCACCCTTAGCTTAGCAGAGGTGAAAGCATTAAACAAGTAATTTAAACATGGGAGTTTGTTTCATTTCTGATGTTTTCAGTAATGCTTTGGGCAAATATTTTCTGAATGTCTCCAGTTTGCTTGAATCTATGGTTGTGAAACACTGGAGAAAATAATTCTGAGTAAGACCCAGACAGGCCCCACTATCAGCTTGGTTAAAGTGTAAAACTATTTCCTATAATCTCCTCTTGTGTGTGTGTGTGTGTGTGTGTGTGTGTATTTCTATGTATGTATATATGTATACACACTTGTATACATGCATACATTTTTATATATACACAGAGTATACATATATATGTGTGTGTTCCAATATCCTGAAATTGATACTCTTTTTTTTCTTTCTTTTTTTTAATCTTTTTTTAATAATTTATTTTTTATTTCTTTAAGTTACATCTCAATCACAATCCCCTCCCTACTCCCCCCTCCAGTCCCACTCTTCCACCCTCCTTCCCCTCAACCCCCCCATCCTCTTCCTTTCTTTTTTTTTTTTTTAGGTTAAGGTATTTCTTTTTCCCCCCAACAGCTCTCCCTTTCAGTCCAAAAAAAAAAAAAAATGGTTCTTTTTCTTATAACTATAAATACAATACAAAACAACAGAAATAAATAGGCCACAATTATAAGAGTTATATGGCTTAGCATACATTCCCAATGTCCAGTCCATATGTATTTGGCACCTGACTTTAACATTCTACTATCTTAAGTAAAAAGACCAAATATATGTATTCTAAAATGTAAAATTAATCTGCTCAGTCTATGTATGTGTGTGTATGTATGTATGTATATTATAACAATTAAAGAAGCCATGAATTTGAGAATGGGGTGGTGGTACATGGGAGTAGATGGAGAGAAGAAAGGGAAAAGGCAAAATTATGTAATTACATTTTAATTTTGAAAAATAAGAAGTAAAATATATTCTAAAATTGAGGGCTATTCAAAACTTTTATAATTAAAAAATACACCAGAATAAAAGATAAAAACGGTTGCAGCACTGAACTGGATGAGGCAGCTATGCTCCCTGACTGAGAAAGATATTGAGAAATACTGCTAACCTAGACTGCCCTGAGTGTGAGGAACAGAAACATTTTGTTGTTGTGTGTAGAAATGTACTCAGTTTCTGAGTATTATACTAAGAAGTAACCTCCGAGACTTTATTTTTTTCCTTTATTTTTTATTTCTTAAAGTTACATCTCAATCGCAGTCCCCTCCCTATTCCCCCTCCAGTCCCATCCTCCCACCCTCAACCCCCCATCCTCTTCCCTTTTTTTTTTCTTTTAAGTTTAAGGTATATCTTATTTCCCCCTACAGTTTCCCCTTTCAGTCCAACAAATGGCTCTTTCTCTTATAATAATAAATACAATACAGTACAGCAGAGGTAATTAGGCCACAGTTATGAGGGTTATATGGCTTAACGTACATTCCCAATGACCAGTCCATATGTATTTGGTACCTGACTTTAACATTCTACTATCTAAACATCTCCATGAGTTTAAAGTTCTATATCTGACTCAACATTCATACTAATTGCAACACAATTTTAAAAGTATCTTCTTAGATGTATAACACTCTCTTGACTCCTAAACAACTCAAAATTTAATTATGAGACT
>CAJQZJ010018033.1:17986206-18035858 GCA_907164525.1 Lophiomys imhausi | reverse complement strand
AGTCTCATAATTAAATTTTGAGTTGTTTAGGAGTCAAGAGAGTGTTATACATCTAAGAAGATACTTTTAAAATTGTGTTGCAATTAGTATGAATGTTGAGTCAGATATAGAACTTTAAACTCATGGAGATGGTTAGATGGACTGGTCATTGGGAATGTACGTTAAGCTAAATAACCCTCATAACTATGGCCTAATTACCTCTGTTGTTCTGTATTGTATTTATTATTATAAGAGAAAGAGCCATTTGTTGGACTGAAAGGGGAAACCGTAGGGGGAAATAAGATATACCTTAAATTTAAAAGAAAAAAAAGGGAAGAGGATGGTGGGTTGAGGGTGGGAGGGTGGGACTGGAGGGGGAATAGGGAGGGGACTGCGATTGAGATGTAACTTGAAGAAATAAAAAATAAAGGAAAAAAAAAGAAAGAAAATGTAGGAGCCTATGAATCCAGTACACAGTGAAGACCCTCTTTCTGGTCTACAGACAACAGTTTTCTCATTGCAAATTCAGTAATTTATTATACTACTACTTCTAAGGCTTGGGGAAAGCTACAGAAGAGTAAATAGAAAGAATATAAGAACTGAAAGTTAGAGAATGGCTGCAAAATGCTATCTTCTGGGCATGACACAGCCTTGCAGCCATCAACTCACAGCAGCTTAAATTTTGTGGACTAGCCCTAAACAAAACAGGGCCTGTTTACAGCCATTTGTGGGACATTTCCTCTTAATGCTGAACTACTTGCTACTAACAGAAGCTAAGGGAAGTATGGTGGGTCCACCAGGTTCCAGTGGATATTTCTAAACTTGTGGTTACAAACATGTCCTGGTTAAAAATAGTGGGCCACAAAACAAAACAGAAAGACATAAATGTAAGAAAGACCCTTGTAAGGAAGAGTGTTGGGAGGGAGATAAGAGAGGATTAAAAAGTGATAGTAAACAAAAGACTCTGTACACATGCATGAAAATGTTAAAGAACAAATTTATCCAATAAAAAAACAAAATACAAGGAATTTGTTGTCTTCAACAAATTAGACTGTCCTGAGTGTGAGGAACAGAAACATTTTGTTGTGTGTAGAAATGTACTCAGTTTCTGAGTATTATACTAAGAAGTAACCTCTGAGACTTTAATAGTGGGTGTCTGTGAAGGAAGAATTACATCATCATTTCTCTAGTGATATGATTGTAAGGATATTCAGTTTCTAAAAATTTAAGGATATAGGGATTTTTGTATAAAGAATGTTTATATCTTAAGTGAAAAACAGTATGAGTGTATGACTTATTTTCTAATGTATCTAAATATTCTCTTTTGTAACATTGCAATAAAGTTTTAAATAAAGCATTCTTTGGACAAACAAGCAGAAAGCTAAAGTTAATATTCTAAGTAATGCTGGGCATTTGTGGCAATGAGAATGTATAATCAGTGGTTCTGTACCTGTGGATAATGACCCTCTAAAAGACTACAGTAAAACACAGACATTTTCATTACAATTCATAACAGTAGCAAAATTATAGTTATGAAGTAGCAATGAAAATAATTTTATAGTTGGGGGTTACCACAACATGAGGAACTGTGTTAAGGGGTCACAGTATTAGGAAGGCTGAGAACCACTGGTGTAAGTAGACACAAGCTTCTCAGCCCAGTACAAGACTTTCCTGGATATTGGTGTATAAGCTTTTTACATAGTTATATATTTATAATATCATAATAATGATCACTAATAATATTTACTGTGAGCTTATTAAAGACGGATATTATTCTAAGTATTTTATATATATTAAGTGAGTCTTTGAAATATATACATTATTTATTGATTGATTGATTGATGTTAACATGAGACTAAGAAAAGTTAAATATCTTGCTTAAGGTTAGTGGATGGCTGACTTATAATACAAACCTCCATACTATGCTATCTCTACTTGCTGTTTTTTTTTTTTTTTTAAGGCTTTTAAATGTTAGCCCAGTTCTTCCTAATGGTTTTGGTTTTTCTACTTTGATGTAAAATATTGTTAATTTAGGTCAGGATTTAGAAGTCCTTCCATCCAAATGTATTTCTCAGCTTTTCAAGGATTACTAAATGACTTTTGCACTTTCTACACTTCACCAGAATGAGCAGATGTCACTAGGTGATAAATATGTCACTGATTACTTTATGTTTAGTTTTTCTGGGAATGTAGATTGTCATATTGAGATGCCGTGGGCTTTAGCTTCAGTAAGATTTTAGTTTAGCTCTAGATTCCACATTTTCTGGACAGGTTTTTAGTTGAGGCACATGATTTTGAATCTTCAACTGTAAAACAGGAATAAGAATATTGTGCTTTCCAGATATAGGAGTAAGTGGTTTATGGAGACAGTCAGGTTTTCAAAAATTTTTTCCTTTTATTAAAAAGTTATTTTTCTCATATAATATATCATGATTATGGTTTCTACTTCCTCTACTACTCTGTTATATTTAAATCAAGATAAAGCAAAGCTAACACATCAGAATTGGACAAAACAAACAAGCAGAAGGAAAAGAGCCCAAGAAAAGACACAAGAAAGAGACCCACTCCATTGCACACTCAAGAATACTCAGGAATAAAAGCACTAAACTGGAAGCCGTAGTATATATACAAAAGACCTATAGAGTTAAAAGAGAGAAGAAAAAAAAGAATAGTATAAAATAAAAGATTTTTTTTTAGATAAGGAAGATACCTGACATGACATTATAAGATAGTGAACCTCCCAAGATGCCATTGAGTTCATTTTCAGCTCCCATTTAATGCTGGGCACACAGCCTACCCTTGAGAGTAGTTTGTTTCTCCAGTGAAACACCCTTGGAGGAAACTAAATGTTCACTTGCAAATGGTTGCCAGTTGGAGATTTCTTTGGAGTTAGGAATGGGATCATGTGTCCGCTTCTCCTTTTATTTGCAGGATGTGAACTGGTGAAGACCATGTAGGTGCTGTGCATGCTGCCTCAGTCTCTGTGATGTAGAGGGCTTTTCTTTGGTGTTCTCTATTCCCTATGGCTCTTATACTACTTGAACATCCACATTGACAAGGTTCCTTGAGACCCGAAGGGAGGGATTAATGGAAACATCCTATTTAAGGCTAAGTGTTCCAAGTTATCTTACTCTCTACGCAGTGTCTGGATGTGGGTCTCTATGTATTCCCATCTGCTAAAGGAGGAGGCCTCTGATGATGACTGACAAGACACTGATCTATGAGTATAGCAGAATGTCATTCGACATCATTTGCACTACTTTTGTTTTTGTTTTTCTTTTCTTTTTTTGGAAGAGCAGTACACTTGGTTTTACCCTAGTTCCCTGGGCTATCTAGTCTCAGGTTCTTGGACACCCAGCAGTATCAGACATGGGTACCTTCTTGTAGAGTGGCCTTAAGACAAATCTGATATTGGTTGGTTAATCCCACAAACTTTGTGCTACGTTTGTACTGGCATATTTTGCAAGCAGGACACTATTGGGAATGAAAGGACTTGTGCTGGGTTGGTGTTTATATTTCTCCTCTGGTAGCCTGCAGAGTGCATTCCTATATACCAAAGACACTAGCACATATGGATGAAGGCTCTGTGTAGGCACCAGCTCAGCATCTCCATGTTCAGTGAGTTGTGTAGGTGCTGTCTAAAGCAGTGGGGCCTTGTTGTTTGTGGAAGGCAACTTGTAGTTTTGACAACAGCTTGGCTTTTTTGAGATGTCCAGTTGGGACTCTGTCCTCTCCATTATTTGTCAATTTCATTTAGATTGCCTTTATATATATATATATATATATATATATACACACACATCTTAGGAAGCTTCTACTGTATTAGGTTTCCACATTACCCCCCAGATAGCTTGTAATCTTAGCTCTCTCTTTTTATAGTCTCTCCCTAGTCCCCTTCTCTCCTTCCCCTCTCCACTTGATCTTCCCAGTCCATCAGACCCCATCCACTCATCTATCTATTCAGTTTGCCTTTCTAGAGAGATTTGTCTCCCTTAGTCCCTTCCTCTATACCTAGCCTCTGTGGTTCCAGGGATTGTAGCTTCATCATCATTGACTTAACAGCCAATATCTACAATAAATAAATAAATAATACCATATTTTGTCTTTCTGTGTCTGGGTTACCTTACTCAGGATGATTTTATTTATTTATTTATTTATTTATTTATTTATTTTTTAGTAGATTACTTTTGGTAGGATATCCATGTTTAGTGCACTAATCTTAACCAATCCATGAGCACAGGAGAGCTTTCCATCTTCTAATATCTTTTTAATTTATTTATGTTTTATTTCTTCAAGTTACATCTCAATCACAATCCCTTCCCTACACCCCTCTCCAGTCCCACCCTCGTTCCCCTCACACACCCCCATCCACTTCCTGTCTTCTTTTTTTTTTTAAGTTTAAGGTATATCTTTTCCCTCCAACAGCTCCACCTTTCAGTCCAACAAATGGCTCTTTCTCTTTGATCATCCAAGTCCCTCAATTGCTTGGTTAGAATTACCCAAGGTATTTTATATTTGAGACTATCATGAAAGGTGCTCTTTATTTGTCATTTGTGCATAGACGGGCTACTGATTTTTGTGAGCTAACTTTATATTCAACTACTTTGGTGAAAATGTTTATCAGCTGTAAGAGTTCTCTGGTGGAATTTTTGGGTCACTAATGTATACTATCGTATAATCTACAAATAAAAATACTTTGATTTCTTCCAATTTGTATACCCTTTCTGCATCTAATGAGATGATCATATCCTTTATTTTTCTTTCAGTATGTTTATGTGGTGAATTATATTTATTGATTTTGTTTTTATATATTAAACCATCCTGGAATCTCTGGGATGAAACCTACTTGATCATGGTGGATGATTTTTGATGGACTTTTAAATTCACTTTGCAAGTATTTATTTATTTAGAAGTATTGCACCTATGTTCATAAGAGAATTGGTCTATAATCTCTTTCTTTGTTCAGTCTCTATGTGGTTGGGGTGTCAAGGTAAATATGGCTTCATGAAATAAACTGGACTATGTTCCTTCTGTTTCTGTTTTGTGGAATAATTTGAGGAGTGTTATTAGCCCTAGAATTCTGCACTAAACCTGTTGGCCCTGAGGTTTTTAGGGTTTTGATGTTCTTGTCATTTGTTTTTTTTTTCTTGGTAATGAATAATTCTATTTTACTAGAGGTTATTTGTCTGTTTAACCTTCTTATCTGATATTAATTTAACTTTGACAAGTACTATTGAGAAATTTATCCATTTCTTCTACAAATTTTGAATTTGACGGAGTATGGGTTTTTAAAGTATGCTGGGGAAGTCTCTGAATTTCCTTGGTGTCTGTTGTTATGTTGCCCTTTCACCTCTAATTTTGTTAATTTGGATCGTCTCTCTCTCTGCCCTCTAATTAATTTGTTAAGCGTTTGTCATTCCTACTCTGTTCTCAAAGAATCAACTCTTTGTTTTATTGATTCTTTGTATTTTTTAATCTTTGTTTTATAGATTTCAGCCCTGAATTTGATCATTTTTCCCATCTACTCCTTTAGGATGTGATTTCTTCTTTCTGTCCTAGAGCTTTCAGATATTCTGTTTAGTTGCTAGTATAAGATCACTGTACTTTTTTTATGTAGACATTTAGTGCTATGGAGGCACTTTTCTCTTAAAACAGCCTTCATTGTGTCTCGTAAGTTTGGTTATGTTGTGTATTCATTTCATTCAATACAGAAAAGTTTTCAAATTTCATAGTTTCAGTTTTGACCCATTTTTCATTCAGTAGTGAGTTGTTCCATTTCTATAAGGTTATAAATTTTCTGGTGTTGTTGATATACAGCTTTAATTCTTGGTGGTCAGAAAGGATGCAGGGTGTTATTTAGATTTTCTTGTATCTGTTGGGACTTGCTTCATGTTGAAGTATGTGTCCATTTTTGGCAGAAGTTCCATGAGATGCTAAGAAGAGGGTATATTCTTTTGTGGTTGAGCGAAATGTTCTGTAAATATCTGTTAGATGCATTTTATTATATCAGGTGGCGCCAACTTTCTCTGCTTAGTTTTTGACTATATTACCTGTCTATTGTTGAGATTTGAGTATTGAAATCACCAACTTTACTGTGTCAAGGTCAGTATGTGACTTAAGCTGTAGTAAGTATTGTTTCTTTAATGAACTTGGGTGCCTTTGTTTTTGGTGCATAGATGTTAAGGCTTGCAATGTTGTCTTAGAGGATTTTTCTTTTGATGAGTATGTAGTGTCTGTGCTTCCCTAACTCTTCTGGTTTGTTTTGGTTTGAAGTCTATTTTATCAGATACTGAAATGGCTACATTAGCTTGCTTTTGAGGTTCATTTCCTTGGAATATCATTTTCACATCCTTTTACTCTGAGGTCATGTCTATGCTTGATGTTGAGGTGTGTTCCTTGAATGAAACAGAAGGATGAATCCTGCTTTTGTATCCATTTTGTTACTCTGTGTCTTTACATTGGTGAATTGAGAACATTGCTGTTCAGAGTTATCATTGAATAATATTTGTTGTTTCTAATTATTTTATTGTTGTGTTTTCCAACCTTGTCTTTCAACTTGCTGATCTGGAATTATTTATTCCTTGTATTTTCTTGAATATGGTTAATCTTTTAAGGTTGAAGTTTTCCTTCTAGTGCTTTCTGTAGTGCTGGATTTGTAGATAGATTTATTTTTTTAATTTTTTCATTACTTAAGTTTACATCTCCATCATAGTGTCCTCTTTCCACCCCTCCCAGTCACGCTCTCCCACTCTCTACCCCCTATCCCTTCCATCTCACTCCTCTGGAGTGGAGTGTCCCTATATAGCAGTCCCCCTTCCCAGTTCAGCAGTCATATGAGGGTCAAGAGCCTCCTCATACACTGGGGCCCTACAAGGCAGGACTACTAGGGAAAAGTGTCTCACAGACAGGAAAAAAAGTCTATGTTCATGTTCCCTTTGGTGCATTGGCTGTAGTATAGTAGTATAGTTATCCTATACTATATGTCTAAAATACAACTATAAGTGAATAGATGCCATGTGCGTCCTTCTGGGTCTGGGTTAGCTCACTCAGAATGAGCTTCTCTAGTTCCATCCATTTGGCTGCAAATTGCATGATTTCATTGTCTCTGATAGCTGAGTAGTATTCCATTGTGTAGATGTACCACAGTTTTTTAATCCATTCGTCATTTGAGGGACATCTGGGTTGTTTCCAGTTTCAAGCTATTACAAATAAGGCTGCTATGAACATAGATGAGGAAACTTCCTTGTGATTCAGTGAGGAGTCATTTGGATGTGGCAGAGCTATTCCAAGTTCTCTAAGATATAACCAGACTGACCTGCATAGTGGTTGCACAAGCCTGCACTCCCACCAGCAATGGAGGAGGGTTCCCCTTTCTCCACACCCTCGCCAGCATGTGCTGTCTTATGAGCTTTTGATCTTAGCCATTCTGACAGGTGTGAGATGGAATCTCAGAGTCATCTTGAGTTGCATTTCTCTGATGATTAAGGATGCTGAGCATTTCTTCAAGTGTCTCTCAGCCATTAAGAATTCTTCCTTTATGAATTCTCTGTTTAGTTCTGTCCCCCATTTTTTTATTGGATTATTTGGTTTCATGGCATTTAGTTTCTTGATTTCTTTGTAAATTATGGATATTAGCCCTCTGTCAGATATGGGGTTGGTGAAGATTTTTTTCCCAACCTGTAGGCTGCCTGCCGTTTTATTTGAATGAGTATCATTTGCCTTACAGAAGCTTTTCAGTTTCATGAAGTCCCATTTATTGACTGTTGGTCTTAGATCCTGAGCTGTTTGTGTTCTGTTCAGGAAGTTGTCACCTGTGCCGATGAGTTCAAGAGTTTTCCCCACTTTCTTTTCTAGTAGATTTAGTGTGTTCGGCCTTATGTTCAGGTCTACGATCCACTTGGAGTTAAGTTTTGTACAAGGTGATAAGTATGGGTCTAATTTCATTCTTTTACATGTGGACATCCAGTTGGACCAGCACCATTTGTTGAAGATGCTGTCTTCTTCCATTGTATGGTTTTTGCTTCTTTGTCAAAAATTAAGTGACCATAGGTGTGTGGGTCTATTTCTGTGTCTGCAATTCAATTCCATTGATCCACTGGTCCGTTTCTATACCAGTACCATGCTGTTTTTACTACTATTGCTCTGTAGTACAGCTTCAAATCTGGGATGGTGATACCTCCAGATGTTTTTTTTTTTTTTAATTGTATAGGATTGATTTAGCTATTCTGGTTTTTTTGTTGTTCCATATGAAATTGAGAATAGCTCTTTCTAGGTCTATAAAGAATTGTGTTGGTATTTTGATAGGAATTGCATTAAATCTATATATTGGTTTTGGTAGGATGGCCATTTTTATTATGTTAATCCTACCTATCCATGAGCATGGGAGATCTTTCCATCTTCTGATGGCCTCTTCTATTTCTTTCTTCAAGGACTTGAAGTTCTTGTCATAAAAGTCTTTCACTTGCTTGGTTAGAGTTACCCCCAGGTATTTTATATTGTTTGTGGCTATTGTGAAGGGTGTTGTTTCCCTACTTTCTTTCTCAGCCCATTTATTTGTTGTATAAAGAAGGGCTTCTGGTTTTTTTTTTTTTTTGAATTAATTTAGTATCCAGCCACCTTGTTGAAGATGTTTATCAGCTGTAAGAATTCTCTGGTGGAATTTTTGGGGTCACTTATGTATACTATCATATCGTTTGCAAACAGGGATAATTTGAATTCTTCATTTCCAATTTGTATCCCCTTGATATCTTTTAGTTGTCTTATTGCTCTAGCAAGAACTTCAAGTACTATGTTGAAGAGATATGGCAAATGTGGACATCCTTGTCTTGTCCCTGAGTTTAGAGGAAATTCTTCAAGTTTCTTTCCATTTAATTTGATGTTGGCTACTGGCTTGCTATATATTGCCTTTATTATTTTTAGGTATGGTCCTTGTATGCCCATTCTCTCCAGAACTTTTAGCATGAAAGGGTGCTGGATTTTGTAAAATGTTTTTTCCGCATCTAGCGAGATGATCATGTGCTTTTATTCTTTCAATTAGTTTATATGGTGAATTATGTTGATGGAGTTTAGTATGTTGAACCATCCACTCATTCCTGGGATGAAGCCTACTTGATCATGGTTATGAGACCTTTGATGTGTTCTTTGATTCAGTTTGCCAGTATTTTATTAAGTATTTTTGCATCTATGTTCATGAGGGATATTGGTGTGAAATTCTCTTTCCTTGTTGGTCTTTGTGTGGTTTAGGAATCAGGGTGACTGTAGCCTCATAGAATGAGTTTGGCAGTGTTCTTTCTGATTCTAGTTTGTGGAAGAGTTTGAAGAGTATTGGTATTACCTCTTCTTTGTAGGTGTGGTAGAATTCTGTGCTGAAACCATCTGGCCCTGGGCTTTTTTTGGCTGGGAGATTTTTAATGACTGTTTCTGTTTCCTTAGGGGTTATAGGGCTGTTTAATCTGTGAACCTGATCTTAATTTAGCTTTGGAAGGTGGAATCTATCAACAAAATTGTCCATTTTGCTTAGGTTTTCAAATTTGGTGGAGTATAGATTTTTAAAGTAGGACCTAAAGACTCTGGATTTCCTCAGTATCTCTTGTTATTTATCTCTTTTCATTTCTGATTTTGTTTTTTTTTTCCTCTGCCTTTTAGTTAATTTGGGTAAGGGTTTGTCTATTTTGTTGATTTTCTCAAAGAACCAACTCTTGGTTTCATTGATTCTTTGTGTAGTTCTTTCTGTTTCTAAGTTGTTGATTTCAGCCTTAAGTTTGGTGATTTCCTGCCTTCTGCTCCTGTTGGGAGTTTTTGCTTCTTTTTTTTTTCCAATTCATCCATTTTAGCTGTTAATTTGCTAATATGAGCTGTCACAATTTTCTTTTTGAAGGCACTTAGTGCTATGAACTTTCCTCGTAGCACAGCTTTCATTGTGTCTCATAGGTTTGGGTACGTTGTGCCTTCATTTTCCTTGGATTTTAAGAAGTCTTAGATTTCCTTCTTTATTTCTTCACTGACACAGTAGTCATCCAGTAAAGAGTTGTTCAATTTCCACGTGTGTGTAGGCTTTCTGTTGTTTCTGTTATTGTTGAAGTCCAGCTTTATTCCATGGTGGTCTGATAACATACCAGGGGTTATTTTAATTTTCTTGTATCTGTTGAGGCTTGCTTTGTGTCTGACTATATGGTTGATTTTGGAGAAGGCTAAGTGCAGTGCTGAGAAGAAGGGGTATTCTTTTGTGTTTTGGTGAAACGTTCTGTAGATATCTGTTAGAACCATATGGTTCATGACCTCTGTTAGACTCATTATTTCTCTCTTTGGTTTCTGTCTTGATGACCTGTTCATTGTTGTGAGTGGGGTGTTGAAGTCTCCCACTACTAATGTGGGGGGATCGATATATGATTTAATCTTTAGAAGAGTTTCTTTTACAAATGTAGGTGCTTTTTTATTGGGAACATGATTATTAAATATTGAGATGTCCTCTTGATGAATATTTCCTTTAATGAGTATGAAATGCCCTTCTCTTTTTTGATTAACTTCAGTTAGAAGTCTATTTTGTTTGATATTAAGATGGCTACTCCAGCTTGCTTCCAGGGTCCATTTGCTTGGACAACCTTTTCCCAGCCCTTTACTGTGAATTAGCATCTATTTTTGTTAGTGAGATGTGTTTCTTGTATGCAACAAAATGATGGGTCTTCTTTACGGATCCAATCTATAAGCCTTTGTCTTTTTATTGGGGAGTTGAGTACATTGATGTTGATGGATATTAGTGACCAAAGATTGTCATTTCCTATTATTTTGGTGTAGGTTATTGTGGTTGTGTGTTTCTTTAAGTTTAGCTGCAGTGGAGTTTTTTGTTTCCTCTGTTTCCTTGGGTGTAGTTATCTTCTCTGGGTTGTAATTTTTCTTCTAGGATCTTCTGTAGGGCTGGATTTGTGGATAGATATTGTTTAAAATAGATTTTGTCATGGAATATCTTCCTTTCTCCGTCTATGTTGATAGAGAGGTTTTTTTTGGGGGGGGGTATATTAGTCTAGCTGGCCACCTCTGTTCTCTCAGGGCTTCTAGGACATCTGTCCAGGCCCTCTGGCTTTTAAAGTTTCTGAGGAGAAGAGAGGAGAGGAGAGTCTTGCCCAGGGAGTTTTAATGGTCCCTGGGTTGCTGGGAGAAACTCAGCAAGTTCGCAACACTCAGATTATTGCTCAGCGTCTTATAACTCTGTGGTGTTATAACTGTTTTCCCCACGTTCAAAATGGCTCCATGTAGGCTGCCGCCATCTTGGATCGATAGATTTATTTTTATTGTGTAAGGTCCCCCTTTCTCCATTTTTGTCTTGAACGTTTTTCTGGGGATAGTTGTCTTGCCTGGCATCTGTGGTCTCTTAGAGTTTTTAGACCATCTGTCCAGACTCTTCTGGCTTTTAGAATCTCCATTGAAAAATCAGATGTTATTCTAATAAATCTGCCTTTTTTTGTTACTTGCTCTTTTTCCCCTTTCAGTTTTTAATATTCTATCTTTGTTTTCTACATTTAATGTTTTATTATGTTTTATGGGGAATTTCTTTCCTGGTCCAGTCTATCTGGTATTTTGTATGCTTCTTGTACCTTGATAGGTATCTTATTCTTTAGGGTAGAGAAATTTTTTTCTATGGTTTTGTTGAAAATATTTTTTTGTGCATGTGAACTGGGTTGTTTCCAGTTTCTAACTATTACAAATAAGCCTGCTATGAACATAGATGAGGAAACTTCCTTATGATTCCATGAAGAGTCATTTGGGTGTATACGCACAAGTGGTATGGCTGGGTCCTAAGGCAAAGCTATTTCAAGTTTTCTAAGATATCACCAGACTGACCTCCATAGTGGTTGCACAAGCCTGTACTCCCACCAGCAATAGAGGAGGGTTCCCCTTTCTCCACATCCACGCCAGCCTGTGCTGTCATTTGAGCTGTTGATCTTAGCCATTCTGACAGGTGTGAGATGGAATCTCAGAGTCATCTTGAGTTGCATTTCTCTGATGATTAAGGATGCTGAGCATTTTTCAAGTGTCTCAGGGCCATTAGGAATTCTTCCTTTGTGAATTCTCTATTTAGCTTCGTCCCCCATTTTTTGATTGGATTATTTGGTTTCTTGGCATTTAATTTCTTGAGTTCTTTGTAGATTTTGGATATTAGCCCTCTGTCAGATGTGGGATTGGTGAAGATTTTCTCCCAGTCTGTAGGCTGCCATTTTGTTCAAATGACAGTGTCTTTTGCCTTACAGAAGCTTTTCAGTTTCACGAGGTTCCATTTATTGATTGTTGGTCTCAGGTCCTGAGCTGTTCATGTTCTATTCAGGAAGTTGTCACCTGTGCCAATGAGTTCGAGGGTTTTCCCCACTTTTTCTTCTAGTAGATTTAGAGTGACCGGCCTTATGTTAAGGTCTTTGATCCACTTGGACTTAAGTTTTGTACAAAGTGATTAAGTATGGGTCTAATTTCGTTCTTTTACAAGTGGACATCCAGTTGGACCAGCACCATTTGTTGAAGATGCTGTCCTTTTTCCATTGTGCGGTTTTGGCTTCTTTGTCAAAAATTAGGTGGCCATAGGTGTGTGGGCCCATTTCCAGATCTTCAATTCGATTCCATTGATCTATTGGTCTGTTTCTATACCAATGCCATGCTTTTTTTTTTTTTTTACTACTATTGCTCTGTAGTACAGCTTGAAATCTGGGATGGTGATACCTCCAGATGGTTTGGTTTTTTTTTTTTTATTGTATAGGATTAATTTAGCTATTCTGGGTTTTTTGTTGTTCCACATGAAATTGAGAATAGCTCTTTCTAGGTCTATAAGGAATTGTGTTGATATTTTGATAGGAATTGCATTGAATCTATATATTGGTTTTGGTAGGATGGCCATTTTTATTATGTTGATCCTACCTATCCATGAGCATGGGAGATCTTTCTATCTTCTAAAGGCCTCTTCAATTTCTTTCTTCAAGGGCTTGAAGTTCTTGTTGTACAGGTCCTTTACTTGCTTGGTTAGAGTTACCCCCAGGTATTTTATATTGTTTGTGGCTATTGTGAAGGGGGTTGTTTCCATTATTTCTTTCTCAGCCCATTTATTTGTTGTATAAAGAAGGGTTTCTGAGTTTTTTTGAATTAATTTAGTATCCAGCCACCTTGATGAAGATGTTTATCAGCTGTAAGAGTTCTCCGGTGGAATTTTTGTGGTCGCTTATGTATACTAATCATATCGTCTGCAAATAGGGATAATTTGACTTCTTCGTTTCCAATTTGTATCCCCTTGATCTCTTTTAGTTGTCTTATTGCTCTAGCAAGAACTTCAAGTACTATATTGAAGAGATATGGTGAAAGTGGGCATCCTTGTCTTGTCCCTGAGTTTAGAGGAAATGCTTCAAGTTTCTTTCCATTTAATTTGATGTTGGCCACTGGCTTGTTGTATATTGCCTTTATTATTTCTAGGTATGGTCCTTGTATGCCCGTTCTCTCCAGAACTTTTAGCATGAAGGGGTGTTGGATTTTGTCAAATGCTTTTTCTGCATCTAGCGAGATTATCATGTGGTTTTTTTCTTTCATCTTGTTTGTATGGTGAATTACGTTGATACACTTTCATATGTTGAACCAGGTGGATTTAATTCTTATGAGATATTCCTGCTTTTGCTGGTAAGTTTTTTTGTAGAGTTAGCTTTATCTCAGCATAATAATGAAAATGAAGTGTGTGTTCTTTATTAGTAAAATTTGTTATTTTATATTATCATTTATATCCAATACTTAGAATTAGTGCATCCTCTTTGCTGTTGTGCAATTTTTTAAGCTTTATAAAAACAAAAATCCTGGGAATTTCTTGTACATATTTTCAGTGCACTGGTGTGATGGAGTAAACAGATTACATTGTCATGTGCTTTAAGAACAGTAATGAAAAAGCCCAGAAGGGTTTTGGTTTTTTGTTTTTAAAGTCTGGAGCTAAGAGATAGATTTTAATATTTTCTTATAATACTGTTTTCCCCGAACTAAAGACCCCAATTGTAAACTAGAAAGTTTTGATTTTCTTGGTTTTTCTTTCAGAAGTGATATCAACTCATCTCATAGCTGTTAACTCTAGTTGTATTTTTGTAGCCTGTATCTGTAACCCAGGACACTAAGTTACCCTTATGGTTACTCTTTTTTTCTAATGTCTTTTGACTATCGTAGATGTCAGTGACCTTGACTAAAATAGTTTAAGGGAAAAAAAAGTCCTAAACACAGCAGACTGAAGAGCTTATTCTCCGAATATATTTTCATATCTAGCTCAAAACAGGCATCTTTATATTTGATTTATTTTGGCCACAAAATTTTCCTGAATTGGGGCTGGAGAGAGGGCTCATCAATTAAGAGCACTGGCTGCTCTTCCAGAGGTACTGAGTTGAATTCCCAGCAACCACATGGTGGCTCACAACCATCTATAATGAGATCTGATGTCTTCTTCTGGCATAGTAGTGTACATGCAGATAGAACACTTGTACATAAAATAAGTATATAAATCTTTTTAAAAATTCCTGTGTATACTTCATAAGGAACCTTACCCTGTTTTGTAGTTAAACATCCATACATTTCTGTATTATGATAATGTATGAAGAATGGTGTAGTTAACAGAGAGCTCTGTTGCTCTGGTCTCTGACATGTCTTTCTGTTGAGTATACTCATCATGTGTGTCACTAGTATTCTCTCTTCCCTGTATAACAAAATGTTAGCAAGAGTCTCCAGTACAGATTAAGGGCTGGAGAGATGACTCAGCAGTTGAGCACTTGCTACTTTTCCAAAGGACCCAGCACTCTTCAGGTGGCTCACATCTGCTTATAATTCTAGCTCTAGGGGTTCTGACCCGTGAAGACATCCATAACATATACAACATATACATAGACTATGTCATACATATAAATAAAAACAAGAGGAAAGATTTCTAAACTGAATAGTTAAAATCAGACATTTGAGTGTGCTTATCAGATAGATATTCTTGGGAAAAGTTTCTCATAAATCTAGTTGGCAGGCATTAGAACCCTTGAGTATTTTTGTCATAATTAATAGATGGTTAGCCTGCGCGTGGAAACTTACGTAGAAAATAATTCATTTTACTTTAAATGCAACTCTAGGGGATTTGCTTTGATGAGTTTTCTTTTATTTGCTTGTTTGTCTTGTCATTTTGAGTCTTGGGTTATAGTCCATGACTTAGAACTTTTAAACATCTTCTTTATTCTTGTTGACCTAAACAATTTATCTGACAATTCTTTTACTTCTAGTAAATGTTAAAAACACATGAGGCATATTAAGTTGATGTTTAATATCTGGAGAACAATGAGGGTAGTTCTCTTGCAATGCAGGAATTAGGTCAAACAAATGTCATTAGTGCTCATCTTTGGAAATATGGTGATCCTAGGAAATACACAAGGACCTGAATCTTGACAGTGATTTATATAAAACAAACAGAAGAAAACCCATATTCATCAAAGATAAATCATTATATTTGGTAATACTGTAAACATTTTTGTGAAACAGTAGAGGAAAAAATATATATCCTCATTCAATATAGAATAAATTTTATTCTGATAAACTACTTTTATGTGGACTCACATCATGGCTTTACTTTTCTAATATGCTAACAAGGAAGACTTCATGGTAGATAGCTAGAACTCAGAAGAAACTGAGAAGTAGGGTAACAAGGTATGAAGACAGTAGATGTTAAAATAGTAACTTTCTACCAATATAATAATTTTAGGCATTTAAAAAATAAGTAACAGTCAATGCTGTCTTCATTCTAATATACCTGATGTACTTCTGCCTTTTAGATCCTAAGTCACAGCCACAGCACCTTCATCAAGGACAGCCCAGAGTGTCAAATACTGAACAAAATGGGATGAAAGATAGCAATCAATCAAGACATCTTCCTCGAAATGATACCAGGCAGCCAAGAAATGAGAAACCGCCTCGTTTTCAAAGAGACATCCCCAATTCGAAGTCAGCCCTGGAAAGTAGCGTATTATCTAGATATAGAGGCTCTGAAAGACCAGGTGGTTCTTCAGGTTCTGAAGTGTGGGCAGAAGAGAGGATCAAGTGTGATAGGCCATATTGTAGATATGACAGAACTAAAGACACTTCGCATCCCTTAAGTTCTCAGCACAATGATGGTGCTTTTAAAAAAAGAGATAACTCTATGCAAAACAGATCGGGAAGAGGTCCATTGTATGCAGAGGCAAAAGAAAACCCACTTCCTCAAGAATTCGTAGATTATAATAATCAAAAACGTGGGAAAAGAGAAAACCAAACAGGTAATCCTGATCATTTTAATGACAGGAAATCACGGACAATGAATAATGAAGCTTTTAGTGGTGTGAAAATTGAAAAACATTTTAGTGTAAATACTGATTACCAGAATCCTGTCCGAAGTAATAGTTTTGTTGGTGTTCCAAATGGAGAGACAGATATGCCACTGAAAGGAAGACGTGTAGGACCAGTTAAGCCAGTGGGACCTGTCACAGCTGTGCCCTATGATGATAAAATATTTTATAATAGTGGGCCCAGAAGAAGATCTGGGCCAATTAAGCCTGAAAAGGTGATAGAATCATCTATTCCTGTGGAGTATGCAAAAGTTTGGAGACCTGGAGATGAATGTTTTGCACTTTATTGGGAAGACAACAAGGTACGAATGTTGCAAACACACTGCTACATGCTATATAATGTTTTCATGGGACTCTGTGGAAAGTACGTACCTCTGTGTTTTATTGTCTTGAGCCCTTAGGAAGATACATAGGTGTGTAATTCATAAAAGAAAACATATATAACATTTTTTGTGGATGCTTAGGCAGAATTTGTTTTAGCTTAGACATGAGAACCATATTAAAAGTGATTAAACTTAGTTCAGCCATAGTTCACTTAGTATTTTCTAATTTATAGATGTTTACTTCCTTGCAAATTTTACTCATTCCCAAGGGTACTCATTTTAGTGGTACAAAATTGTGTGAATTTTCATTTAAACAGAATACATACATATATATATATATATATATATATATATATATATATATATATATCCTGTAAAAAGACAAATGCATATATGCAAGTTTTCACCTTGTAATAAATTAATAATTATTAGTTGGCTGAAAAGGAAAGAAAGAAGCCATGATGGGGAAGGAGAAGGAGAAGACGGGTAAGAAAGGTGAAAAAAGTAGAGTGATAGTCTTTTGAGTGCTGGGAGACTGGGTGAGCACAGAAAGAGAACTCAGAATATTGTTTTTTAATTTTGTTAGTTCTTTGAGAATTTTGTGCAGTGTGGTTTAATTATATTTGCTACCTGTCCTAACTATGCCCAGATCCATTCCTCACTCTCTACCCACCTTTGTGTCCTGTTTTTAAATTTTTTATTTAAAAATGTATTATACACATCAAGTCCAATTTGTATTGCCCATATAGTCTTAGCCCATATGTGGAGTCTTCGACTGTAGCCTGGTCAACTTACAAGGGGGTACACTCTTAAAGAAAACTGACTCTTCTCTCCCAGCAACTACCCACAGCCAGTAGTTCCTCAGCTAGAGGTGGGACTTTGTGCACTCCTCTCCTCTCCAAGCTGGGATTTAGTCTGACTTCTGCTTGTACAGGTCTTGTACATGCTGTCACAACCACTGTGAGTTTATATGTGAAGTTCCCTGCTATGTCCAAACATTTTTCCTTAGTCTTCCACTCACTGCCTCTGCCTTTAACACTATTTCTGCCCCCTCTGCCACCATGAGCCATGGGGGTATGGTGCAACATAGATGCTCCATTTAGGACTGAGCATTCTACAGTTTCTTGTTCTCTGCACCTTGACCAGTTGTCTGTCTTTGTTAATCACCATCTACTGCAAATAGAAGCTTTCTGATGTGAGTTGCTAGGTACATTAATCTATGAGTATAACAGTCTAATACTATGTCTGTTTAGCTGAAAGTAGTCAGCTCTACCATCGGAACTAGGACTCTTTAGACCCAGATTCTTGGTCCTGATCATGGTGCCAGGTATGGATTTCAACTTGTGAATTAGAAGGTGGATGGTTATACTTGTTATGTTTGTGGCATTGTTGTACTGTTGGTCATGTCTTGCCAGGATAGTCATTATTATTGTTGGCAGGGTTTATAACTGGATAAGATTGATGCTTACTTTTCTCTTCTGTTACTGTACATAGTACCTCTCAGAAGTATAAAAGCTAGGCAGTAGGAATGAAGCTTCCAAGTTAGTACCAACCTTGATATTTCCATGTATTATGAGTTAAGTATGTAGTTTCTTCAGGAGCAGGGTCTTATCATCAAGTTCTGGAGGGTAACCAATGCCATTGGCAATAACCTGTAATGGGAACTCACTGGTCAACAATTCCAAAAGAGGTAACCCAGTAACCCATTCTTGGCATAGGGCTTTTGATTGTTAGCTTGTGAATACCTTATAAGGATATTGTTGCGTTGTTATAGGCTAACTCTATTTAAAGTGTATGTGTACACTTAAAGTGTAAGTGTGTGTTATGAAGCTTCTAAAGTATAGTAGCGGGTTTCCATAGACTTTTTCTAAATTTCTTTATTGTTATTCATCTCTTGTTCCTTCCCTGCCCCTGCCCCTCTGCCCTCCCATTCTACCCCCAATTTAACTCTTCCTGTTATTCCATTATTCTTGTTTTATCTTTCCTTCCAACTCCCTCCCTTCCCACCTATCAGCCTTTACTAATTTCCTGACCTCTTTGGGTATTCTAGATAAAGCATGCATACCTAATGATTCAAGCTAATATTCACAAATGAGAGAAAATGTGACATCTGTCTTTCTCAGTCTATTTACCTTCATTTACTTGTGAGTTTCATAATTTTGTTTTTCTTCACAGCTGAATAATATTCCATTGTGAAAATATAACACATTTTCATTATTCATTCATGAATTGATAAACATCTAGGCTGTCCTCTTCCTATTTGTTGTGAATAGAACATTGGTGAAGGTGGATGAGCAGGCATCTCTATATTAGGGATATAACCTACTATATTTTCAGTGTATAACCAAAAGTGATATAGCTGGATCATGTGGAAGATCTATTTTCATTTTTTTTTAAGAACTCTACACTGATTTCCACAGTGGCTGCAACAGTTTTTACTCCCAGCAGCAGTTAGTAAGTATCCGTCTTCCCCACATCCACACCAGCACTTATTGTCTGTCATTTGTTTTTTGGATCTTAGCCACTATAACTGGGATAAAATGAAAGTAGTTTTAATTTTTGTGTCCCTGGTTGTTTAAAGATATTGAATATTTTAAAAAATGTTTCTTGGCCATTTGTTTTTCATCTTTTGAGAACTCCGTTTAGTTCTATGCCCCATTTAAAAAATGTAAGTTCAGTCTTTCAAAGACTGTGCCAGTAGTTTAAAGGCGTGGAGTGGGAATGTGTGCCCAACTTTTTCCCCTTGCTGGAATTTGGTGTGGCCTTGGCTTACACAGGTTTTGTACATGCTGTCACAACTGCTGTGAGTTCATCTACTGCCCTGCAGATATGTGTCCAGAAGATAATGTTTTCTGGTAGTCATCCAAACCTTAGGCCTTTTTCTCCTTCCTGTGACTTGAGAGGTCAGTTTCAGTGTTTGGGTTATCGTTAGGACTTAGCATTCTGCAGTTTCTTATTTTCTGAGCCTTAGCTAGTTGTGGATTACTATGTTAATCACCATCTACTAAAGTAGAAGCTTCTCAGGTTGATCTGTGAATATAACAATTTAGAAGTTGGTTTAATACTGTGTTTATTTAGCAACATAATATTCCTTTCAGCAGGATAGCCATTTTCACAGTATTAATTTTTCCAATCCGTGAACATGGGAGTTCTTTCCTTTTCTGGTATCAACTTTAATGTCTTTTTTCAGCTTTTTAAGGTTTTCACTGTGCATATCTTTTACTTCATTAAGATACTTTATGTGAAGAAAATTTTAGTCATTTTATGTGTATAAGTGTTTTGCCTGCATGTCTGTTTGTGGACCGCGAGTATGCCTGGTGCCCACAGAGGTCGGAAGAGGGGGTCAGATAGTTTTGAGCATGTTCATGCCTATTACCCATGGAGGTCACAAGAAAATACTTGATTAGAATAGTGAGAAATTCTTTATATTTAGTGACTTCTTCCTCATTCAGACGCAAGAAAAGGTTGTAAATCACTATTTATGAAACTTATATTTGTAGACATTAGAAAAATGCTATCAGATAAGACAGTTGTGTGAGAGGTTAGGTGGTGTTTTCTATATTGGGTGATATAAGGTGCTGATTTGTACAAGAGCCAGAGAAATAAGAGATTGGAATTGAAATTTAGCCATGTTGGAAAGATCTGGTAAATGACATGGTCTTTCGTTGAAATTCTATAAGAATTATGCTTCAAGTAATGACAGCAGCACCATTGGCTACCATTGGCAAGTCTAAGACTACCTTTTTTTAGGAAAAAGAACATCTCCTTGGTATTCTTGTCCACTGGCAAAAGGCAGAAAAGGTTTGGATATGCATGATCAGCCAGAGATAAATGGAGCAGGAGAGAAGAACAGATCTGTCTGTGTCCCAATAAGTGAAATTGACGGACCAGTTCCTTCAGCAAGTATTGAGTACTAAACAAACCCTAACTCAGTAGTTGCTAAGCACCAGGCTGGGGATATGTAAGTTGGTTAATTCTGGCTGTGTATACTGATACCCAAATGCCTCCCAGAACTTGGTACACTTTTTAACAAATCTTTCATATTAATTATAATTGTCTAAAAAAGAAATCAATGTGCTAATAGGATCAAATACAACATTTCTTTTCAGTGGAACATTCTAGTTACTTGTCATTGTGATAGCCTATACTTAGTAGATATTTTATCAAAATAAAGACTAAGAATTTAGAAAAACAGAAATGTACTGAATTCATTTGTCGCTTATGTTGACTATGTTTATATTAATGGTCCAGAATATCTTACATTTTGAGCTATTATAGTGTTCTTAGAACAGCTAAAGGATCTTTTAAGGTGTTCACATTCATTTACACTTGCATATATATAAGTGTAAATGAATGTGAACACCTTAAAAGTTCTTCTCTCCTGCTCCATTTATCTCTGGCTGATCATGCATATCCAAACCTTTTCTGCCTTTTGCCAGTGGACAAGAATACCAAGGAGATGTTCTTTTTCCTAAAAAAGGTGGTCTTAGTTAGGAGGGTTCATTTGTATTCTAGATTATGCTCTTAAGTATTAAAAATTGACACTATTCACTCTGTAAATAGGTGTGAACAGTTACCTCCTAAAGCCACATAGCTTAAGAGGCATATTTTAAATATTTTGTCAGGAATAGACTACTTTCAGATTTTTTTAGATAAAAGCAAAGATAGAAATTTAGAAAAAGAAATGGGCTATAACTACTATTAGGAAACTATGCCTTAATTTAAAACATGTTTTGGAGATGATCAACTAGTATATCCTAATGTTGACATAATTCCTTTTCCACAGAAGAGCTGAGAATTTGAGGCATTTTCCATCTCTTTTTACACTAATAAAACTCATTCAGTTATTTTCTCTGGACTTCAATATTATGACAATAACCATCTCCAAATTATTTTCCTTGCCTGCCGTCTTAGATCTGCCAAATTTTTCATTGAGACTGCCATCACTACGATCCTGGTCTTAGGCCGCATGATCATTGTCGTTAAAATCTCTTTCCTATACATAAAATGCAAACTCTTAGAATATGCTTCATTATCTGACCTTTATTACTTACTGGTCCTAATTTGTTTTTTTGTGAACAGTCATGCCATTTCATAGTTTCAAATTTCTATTAGTTCCCTGTGTGCATCTTTATGGCGCCATAACTTCCCCTGAGAATACTTTTCTTGGCTAAACATTTTTTTTATATTTAAATGCATTCTCTTCTCACAGGAAGCTATTCCTCAGTTCTTGGCTTTTTAAAATAACAGGTCATTACAATCGTACTGCACTAATTTCCACATTATAGATAAGTGTTTTTTTTTTTTTAAACATGAATAGTATTTATTAACCTGTAGATACTTTTTAAAAAAAGAAATTGACTATGCATCATTATTTGGTGCTAGGTTTCTTTAAGGCATTTTAAAACTTACCTCTGTCAGGGTTGTATTTTGTGGAGTTGAAGATCAATGCTGTACAAATAGAACACTGCACTCTTTCAGTTACCCTACAGAAACACAAGAGCTGAAGATTAAACTGGAAATTCCTAAGAAGGCATTGACTTACTTGTTTTCCTAGGATATAGGATAACTGTTGAACTTACAAGAACTATGAACTGAGGCAATTTGAGAAGCTTAAAATTGAAACATATACTCAAAACAACCCAGAACACAATAGTGAGTCTAAGAACAATAGAAGGGAGGGAGGAATAACATGGATAACATCCCAGCATGTTACTCCAAACTTATTAGCACCCAGTTACGAGAAGGAAACATCAAGGAATAACTTAATACTTATATGAGATGTACTAGTTAGTACTAGAATATATTAAGAACCAACTCTTTCCTGGTACATACTTGGATAACCCAACTTTTAGAAGAATGAAGAACATGAACTTTGTTACTTAGACATTGTCGTTGTAGGTAGCACTGATGTTCTGTTTCAAACTTTTGTTTGTTTGTTTGTTTCCTCAGTTTTACAGAGCAGAAGTAGAAGCCCTGCATTCTTCAGGTATGACAGCGGTCGTTAAGTTCACGGACTATGGAAACTATGAAGAAGTGCTACTAAGCAATATCAAGCCCGTTCAGACAGAGACATGGGTACGTGATCCAAATTCTGTACAAAGGCTACTTTGAAGAAAATAAATAGCTCTAAAATGTTAGGCACAGTTATATAAAATTTGCAAGTGGAAAATACTGAGTTTATTTGAAAGTGGCTACTCCAACTAAAGATTGCAATTTTATCAGAACTAAAAATGATTGCATTGCAATTATTTCAGTATATAATGTGTTGTTATACCATGCTTTGGAAATAGGTACCCTTGTTTACATGTTTGACAAATATTTGTATGTGTAAAATTCAGTTTTATGCATATTTTCTTTTTCAAATTGTTACTTTAAATTTGACTAAGTTATGCCCAAAAGTTGTCAAATTTCAATCTCTATGGGATACATGTTTTGTTTATTATTTTAGGTACCTATACAATTAAGAAAAGCACTTTAAATTATATTTGGTTGTGTACATTGTTTATCACACTCATCTTTACACATATGTATATGTGCAGAATAACTAAATATATCAGCATAGTAATTTCTTCATTAATTTTATTACCAGTTGTTTGTCCAAGCTGTATAAAACTTTGGTCTTGTAAGTCAGAATTTCTCTGGCCTCATATAGCCCATGTTTTTTAGGACTTCCCTGACTTTATACAGGGATTATCATCTACATGTAAGTAGAAATAACCATTAGAGAAATGGTGTCCTGCAATTTTATTTTCATTAATTTGTCACAATATCCCTAAAGTATCAAACTATAACAGAAAATCATATTATCCTTCCAGGAGCCCTCATCTTTGGAGCCCTGCATTGTCCTTTCATGAGCTGCTTTTATCTTTGATGTTTTAAAGTTTTTCTGCCATGTCTTTATGGGTGTCCCCCATCCTCCAATGTAAATAAAGCAAGAACACAAAACTCAATTTCAGGATTCAGATTTAGAGGCATGGATATTTGTTGCCTTTTTAACCAAGAAAAACCATCACTTTGTGACGTAATTTATCATAATACCTTCCAGGATGATATTGCTGTTGATTCATAGGGTTATTTGAGAGAGTACTTCATTTAGCCTCTTCTAAAGTTTCAATGTTTTCTCTAAAAGACCGAGATACCATCATTATCTAAATTATATTTTTCCTTTCTTCAAAAAGCTTGGTTTCACTTATTTTTACTTTTCTTGATCCCATGTGATGGCTATTTATAATTCTCCAACCCCTCCATTTTGTTAATACTTTCTAACCTGATATTAATGGTAAAAATCATAACATTGTCAAGGTGGAAGTCATGTTTTAATGTGTTAATTATACTTACTTTATTTAGAGGCTTACATGATGAAAGCCAGGGTCTCATATAGCCCGGCTGTACTCATCATGTAGCAAAGGATGACCCTAAATCATCCCTTCTGCCTCTGCTTGCTAGACCTGGGATTGCAGATATGCACTCCTATGCTGGCTTCAAAGTAGAATTTTTATGTAATTTAGTTCTTATATTTTTAGAACTCTTAATGAGAGGTTAATTTTACTCTTCTCTCCTAAAGGAAGTATTTAATTTTCTCCCTGTCTTTTTGCTCCTCCAGGGCAGTCATGCCTAATGACATTTGTTGTTCCCACTGAAACCCCCAGTTAGAGATGTTTGGTCCTCAAATGTTGCAGTCAGTTAGTTCTTTCGCTTTTCTGCCTTGACAATTCTCATGGCCCTTGCCTTGATTTTTATTTGTGTAAACATAGCTGGATGATAGCTTTATCAGATATGATAGCTGGCTCAGTGATTGTATTCAGAGCCACAATACACTCTTGAATACTCATTTGTCATTTTCCTTCACATATTTTCAAGCTTGAGTAAGACACCTAAACTATTTTGCAGAACCAGGATGAAATCACAACATCTTCTGGAGGTTTTGCCATACTTTTCTTCTGTGTGCAGATTTTGCATAAATTAGTGTAACAGTTTGGACTATGGGCATCATTGTTGAGGAAAAGACCAGCCATTCTTCTGTCTGCAAGAATAGTTACTTGAGAGAAACATCTACTTGAAATATAGGTGCCACCAGTTTAACATTTCTCTTCTGTCTCCATTTAAACAGTATCTATGTGTACATAGGCACATACATAAAAAGCCACTGGAGAAATACAATCTGTGCAGATGTCAGTACATGTGATGTAGAGTCAGGGTAGACTTCATAGTGCCTGAGAGGGTTAGTGTTGCAGTCTGTGAGCACATTTCATTCTGTACCTTGGGACTGTCTCAAAGTTAATAAGTTAATCAAAATGCTACAAAATTATAAGCAATCCACTGTACCAATGGGAAGGCAGCCCTAGTTGACTGACTTACTCTACAGATTTAAAGGGCTACAGAGGTACAGAGAATTTAAGAGGCCTTAGCATAGCTGTTCATTTACACTGTGGATTATCTAACTTTGAGTTTTTAAGTACTTGCCCTACATATGTGTGTATTTTTATGTGAAATATGTTTATTTGGCTAAGATTTGTGTTTGTTATTGGTGCAAGATATTGGAAAATTGCCTCTAAATTTTCCACAATGCCAGTGAACATTTAGGGAAGGTGTTTTTCCAGTAAAGTGCTAAACAATCAAAAATAGCTTGTGTATAACCCAAAAGAGCCTTTATAAAATCCAGTTGCTTGTACTGCTTCTCAGAGATGAAAGGATAAATCAGCAAGTAAAAAGCATGAAATATTAAGAAACATAAAGACTAAATTAATAGTCGATTGTATGGAAAATTGAAATAAAAGTTAATGCTTGAAATCTGAGTGTTAATGTTTTTCTCATGAGGTTTAGGGGTTATTCATTTTATATATGTTGGTAGGCTGAATATTTATTTACCTCACTGTCCAATCTGGATATGCCCACCTTCTTATTTCTATAACATCTAGTGATGATTCTTTATATATGTTCTGATTTTGGCTGAATACTTTATTTCTTTGAAAATGACTTATTAAACATCTTGTATTAACCTTAAACTTTTGTTATTACAATTAGATTTCATCTGGCTCTTTTTACTACCTTAAGAAGTTTTTTATTTTCTAATTTTTTTATTGAAAATAGTTTTTTTCATACAGTATATTCTGATTGTACTTTCCCCTCCCTCATCTCCTTCCAAATTTTCCCCACTTCCCTTCCCAACCAAATCCATACCTTTTCTTTTTCACTCTCACTAGGAAAAAAAAATAATAGTAAGATAAAATAAGTCTTCTTTTAATAACTGTTCTGTGATGAACTTTTTATTTATCTCATATAATGTGACATTTACAGTTAATTTTGAAGTACATAAATGGTCTAATTCCTCCCCCACACTCCCATACTGTCATATTCTCCTATGTTTGGGACTCTATAATGTCCGCTAAACAAAACGAAAAACACTCTAAAATAAAGTAAATAGAAAGTAAGATTTTTAAAAATTTTGTGTTTGTATGTTATATGCTGGTGTGTACACGTGTGTTATTGAAACATTATAGAGCTATCCTTATTTTAGCAAAGTAGCTGATGCATTGTGGAAATTATACATGGAAAAAGCATTATACTTTTAGATCCTCTATTGTATGAAAAAATATTAGCAAGGATATCCGTTAATAGTACTCCCTGAAGGCTCCTTCCTAATTAGTTCCATTTGAACTCCAAAACTAGTAAGAGGAAACAACATAAAAATGCCACAGGTGTTTTGGAAACTCTGTGAAATAGTTGGCTGAGTTGCACAGATCCACCCTTTATTTTTCTGGAGCTGTTTCTGAAAAGCTCCTTTACACTTGGGGCATTGCTGTCTCCTGAGTTTTCAAGTGCCTTCAAGACTCAGATCCTGTGAGAGTTTTATCTCTCAAGAGATATTTTGGAGCATGCTGGTATCCAATCTTTCTTTTAAAAAAGTGTCCACAGCATGTGCTTCTTCTATCGGGAAGTGATCTCTGTTCAGCTGTTATTCCAACCAGAAAGTCAGCATTCTTCCACCTTATCATGCACATGGTCTTGGTCAGGAGTTCTGGAAAGGGAAGATGAATTATTGCTGTTTTGTAGGTAATCGACCTATACTGTGTTTTTCTGTGAAGTCATTTAATTAGTCAGCAAATATTCGTTTCATACCTCCCAGGTTTAAGGCAGTATTTCTGTGATGGATGTGTGTGTGTGTGTGTGTGTGTGTGTGTGTGTATAAATATACCCACAAAAATGTCCACCTTATATGCAAAAGAAAGGTATTTCCGTTATCTTCAGTAAGTCTTTTTCTTACCTCTTGAACTCTTAAAGCAAAATACCCATAGAGATGATACTTTTATTCCACTTCAGTTTAAAGACAAAATTGTTTTTGAAGAAAATATAATAATGGATTTATGTATTAAAAAACATTCTTTTTCTATAGCTGAGGGGATGACTCAGTGGATAGTGTTTGCTATACAATCATGAAGACCTGAATTTGATTCCCCACTACCTTTATAAAAAGCCAGGCATATCCACACATCCATAATCCCAGGGCTGGGAATTGAAGACAAGAGAATCCTGGGCTCACTGGACAGCTATGATAGCCAGTGAAGTTCAGAGAGAGGCCATCCTAAACACTAAAGTGGAAAGTGATAGAAGGCAGCAGCATCTACTTTCAGGCTCCCTATATACATGTCCACTGGGTGGGTGTGTGTAACACCTCTTCTGGGAATCTGTACTCACATGTACACATACACACACACACATGCATACAAAGTACTAATGGAAAATTAAAAATAGGTATTTTTCAATTTATTTCATTATAGCATCTTTTGTCTCATTTAGTTTTGTTTTTTGTTTTTTTTAATGCAAGGTGTTGATATGCTATCCAGGCTGACCTTGATCTCCTAGGCTTAAATAATCCTAAATAGATAGAAGCATAGGCATATTGTAGTGAGACTAGCCTTGTTTCTTACTTAAACTGTAAAATTTACCCTGGCTAGGTGGCATATGCCAGAAATCACAGCATTCAGGAGGGTGAGACAGGAAGCTCACTCTACACTGCTACCCTCAGTTACATAATCAGACCCTATGTGAAGTTTTAGTTTTGAAATAACTTTACACAAGTTTATTTTTCTTCAATGATAGCATCCTGGAAATTACATTTAAAAGTTACTCTTTCAAATTGAAATAACATTCATAAAAGTCATAAATTATTATTCCACTAAAATACTTTTCTTAATAAAAGCATAGAAGAACAATGAAAACCCTAATTTACTTATTGAGACGGGAGATAAGGAGTTAGGATAGATGGAACAATGAGTTTTAAAGGAAGCCTTGAATGTATAAGAAGAAGGCCATGTTAGTAATTTAACTGGGCAATATGTAACTTGTACAGGATATCAAAGTTCATGGTAGAGATTAAAATGAATACAATTGTTATAGAAATTATTAACTTCAAAAATTAACTTCAAAGGAGATTAGAATTATATAACAGTGAGGCTTTGCCAATTAGTAGTTAGTCCAAATGTCTGTTTGATCATAGGCTTGCCATTCTTGCTGATAAATTCTTAAATAAGTTAGTGCCTATGTTAGTGCTAAGAATATAATTTGTTTTGGCCACTGAAGACACTAAAGTATGTTTTATTTTATTTTGTTTTTACCATGTTTTGAGAAACTCCCAAAGTTTACCATGTGGACAGTGTTTATTTTCTTTTGTGGTATAAAGTCAGAAGCAAGCTGTATGTCTAGTTTGAACATAAAACATCCTTTTAAGTTATGGGCCCTGAACTTCATCTGTGTTGGGTTTTTTTAAACATTTTAAATTAATTTTTATGATGTTAGCAATTGAACCCTTATCCATGCATGCTATAATCACATTATTCCACAGATGAACTACAAATGGTCTTTAAGCTTCTTTTCAATACATTTATTACACTTGATGTGATTTATTTATTTCTTCTTTAGCTATTACCCAACATCTTATGATTCCTATAGAAGGTTGTGGGCTGTACTGGAAATAGGAAAGCTACTAATGTGTGGAGGGGTCTGATTCATTATTATATTTTTGGTTGTGAGCCTACCCTTTAATGGCTGAGCCACCTCTCCAGCTCATGATTCACTCTTAAGTATACTCCGTACTCACAAATACAGAACCCTAAAACTAACTAGATCTTTGTCTACATAGCCCTTGAAACTCAGAATTAGCTGACAGATAAACTAAATAGAATATTATGAAAACCTTGAGATTTAGCTTTGACCTAGCTAGAGTGGTGGGTTTTTGTTTTGTATTGTTTTTTCGAGATAGGGTTTCTCTGTGTAGCCTTGACAGTCCTGGAATTCACTTTTGTATTATTACTGTATGTTACTTTTTTTCTGAACTTGAGATACCTCTCAAAGTGAAATAACATGGCAGGGACTATCAATGATATGAAGTCTTTCTTTTAAAGTTATTTTAATGATACTCCTCAGATTTGTTTCTAACTTTAGTTAGAGTTTATAATTGCATTTTTGCATATCTGAATAATTCTAGGAGATTTATATTAATCTATTATCATTGAGTCACTCCTTTACTAATGTCAACCTAAAGTATGGTCTCATGAATATATTATGTTGGTTAATTAAGGAGGTAGTTTATGATTCTTTACTCTTTACTGAACTTAAATTGAACATTTCCTTCAAAGCAGTTTTGATGGAGTGTATTAGGCGAGGACCACAGCTGAAGGGCCTGGAGTTATCAGGTACACTCACCTTCCCTTTGACACCTGACTTAGCAGATGAAGAGCTTGTTTTATGTGTAAATACTATCTTTCTATTTGCCTTTGAGGCCATACTTTTACTGTTCTGAGTTCCACCATTCTCTTGCAAATATATGCAGAGTATATTTGCTGATATGCTCATTGTCTAGGAAATCAAGTCAAATAAATGAATCTGAGTGATATTTTTGTTATGTTTATTTATGTTCCTGAAGATTTCAGCCTTATATTGGGAATGTGCTTTAACAATATGAAATGACGATTCATTTTAAAGTTCTGTGAAATTGGAAGAGATGATTTTCTTGAATTAAGTTTCTGGTGAAATTTTGGCCATTTCACTTGTATCTGTAATAGCAAACAATACTCTCTGTGTGCTGTAGGCTCGCTTTCTTTTCAGTTGGAATTCCTTCAGTGCAGCTTTTTGTCCTTAGTCGGTGATGTTGATGAGCCCTGACAATATTGAGCAATGGACGTACGGTACATATTTGATTTTATACTATAGTGAGTTATAAGTAATCCATTTCTTTTAAGATCTTACATAGTTATTTGTGTTTCCTTACTTTATTTATATTTTCAGCCATCTTTATTTTCATTCTGTTTCCTATAGATTCTTCCTTTGATATTCATCTTAATTGTTTTTTAATCCTCTGATACTGATTCCTTGTTACTTAACTTCCCATATTTTACTGGACTAAAACTATTTATTATAGAATCATAGACAGTAGGTTTTACAATCATAAGTAAGTGATTTATTTAATTATCATTTATTTATTATATCACTAGCAAAGAGTGGACTTGTTCTATTTTCTTGTGAGAAAGAAACACTTTGGTGCTATAAAGTTTCCAGTTCAATTAAACTTGGAAACTACTGGCAAGATTTTACTCACACTTTGGCTTGAAATAACTCCCTTAGTGGCCTGTCATTGGCTAAGAGCTCCAATCAGATGGGAAAGGAAATGCTGCAACAGTGAGTAAAATTTAATTGACTTAAGCCTCTTATGATCTATTGATTGTAACACAATGGAGAGGTTCTAGTTAAGCAGCTTAGAGCAGTCTAAGAAAGCAAAAGTCACTGTTTTTGTTTGTGTCTCCTCATGCCTGAGCAGTCTAGTTTTCTCAACTGTATTCTGGGACCATGAGTACTTAAATTTGGAAAATGTGAGTTAACATAATTAAGTGTATTTTTATTACAGAACTTCCTTAATTTAATATCAAATTAATAAGCACGTTAGGTCAACCTAGAGGTAGAGTTAACATACAGAACTTCACAGATTCCTTGCTCGTGGAACTCTTTAATTCCCCTTTCTTGAGAACGTGGGCAACTTAACTGTTTCCTAGCTTGCTTTCAGATTTCTCATCTGTAAGATGAGATTCATCTTCAAAACATAGGGTATGATTTCCAGATGATTAATAATATGGTGTCTAAATATATAAAACCAGTTTCCTCCAGTATCCCAAGACATTTATGTTCTGTAAATAAAGGGCAAATTATATTTCTAAAACTATGTGGCCCTTTATATTCTTATGATTTTAGTAATTGGATTTTATTGCACAAAGATAATGATTTTATTTTCTAGATAATTATCCAGAACTCATTGATCTTTTAATTTTATTTTATCTAATTCGGCAAGTTTTTTATATTAACTTTAAGAAACTGCTCCTTGGGAAGATTTCCATTGTAACATACCTGATAAGGCTTTTTCTGAAAACTTGACCTAATAGTCTACAATATGTATTCCAGCAGTAAGGAATTTTCATATTTGTTTTTCTCCAGTAATCTAGTTTAAAATGAAAATCTGATGCTTATTTTTTTTTGTAAGCTGCCATTGCATTCTAAATAAACAAGTGTCCAAAGCAGTTAATTCAACTGGGTATTTCTAATTGGGGAGAAGGAACGTTGGACTTCAAAACTTCTGCTCTTTATCAGCATTTATGTAGTTCCTTTCCTAGTAGCATAGTGTGTTTTCTCCCAAGTCTTCACATATTATAATTTTAATTTATTAGGTTTCTTGGGGTTTTTTGTTTTATTTTGTTTTTCCTACTGCCATTTCTTAAATCAGATGAATGCATGATGTAGAGTCTAATTTCAGAGTTTATTTGTAAGAACTGTTGGAGGTAGAAAGGTATTCTTAATTTTAAAAATATCCTTTTTCCAGGTACTTAAAAAGGGGGTCAGAATTGACTGTTAGTTACAGCTGGTAGAAATAAAAGGACTTATATAATCAATGATTGTATACTGTAAGTGCCATTTCTCCTGAAGTTGACAGCATCAGAGTTTTAAGTTCAGATAAAAACTGAGTTGGTACTCAGACACTGGAAGGTGGTCAGTAACTATTGAGTAATTAATATAGCTGTGCTGTCAAAGACTCCTTCCTTGACACCAGATCTGAACATCACAGCACCAAATGATGGTTTGGTTGTTTTTTTAAATCAAGGACTGTGTTCTTTTTGTTTAAAACACTGTAATCTTTTTGGAAAATAGATCTGTTGTTGGTGTAACTTGGGAGATACATTTTCTTTTTTTAATAGCTACTTGGTAAATACTGGTAAGATGGCCATCAGACTGAAATGTCAACGTCAGGAAACATTGCTAGTATGGCTCAGGGTTACAGCTTTGTAAATACATGCCATGGGAATGAGATAGTGTGGAGAAAGTAACCATGGAAGCCCATCATTAATTTTCTAAGACTCTGATTTTTTTTTTATAATCATTTCCTGGTATGTTAAAGATTGTGAAAAAAATACACGTTCTTTTCTCAGGTGATATATTTAGGATATTAGGGTCAATCTTTTGAATCATAATTTACAAAGAGTTTATTATACAAAGCATGGCATTAGACATTAGCTTAATTTAGCTCTGTATGGTTCAAACTCTAAAAAAATGTGATCTTTTTAAATTTTGGAAATTATTTTTGGTACCACTTACTGCATGACTTAGGAGAACATAAGAAGCACTTATCTTAGAAGACTTAGGTAAATAAAGTTTTTGATAATATGTGAAAAATACAGAAATGTACTTTTTCTGATAAGATGAACAAAAGACTTCATCAATATTTTTAAAATATAAGCAAGTCTTAAGCATATCAAAAGCTCAAGGGTGTTAATACTTTAAATTATTTATATCTTTAGGTAACTCCCCTCATTTATATACCCCTCCTCTACCTCGCTTCTTCCTCCTTATCCATGCCTGTTCCACTTTGTTTTGTCCCCTTTGTTATCCTTCTCATTTTGAAGATACTTTCCAGCTCAGGCAGGACTGTGGTTCAACTGATGTCTAATTAAAGGAGTGTTGTTTGAGGCTCAGAAAACAGCTAAAGGCTTTGAGGACGAATGCCTGCTTATCCCTAGTGCTCCCGTCTGTATAAATGCTTACTTTGCACTTGACCCTACCTGTTGCCATAAAGACTAGAGGGGTCTGAAATGTGTGAAGGCTTACCTTTGAAAATGTCCAGAAGTGATGAAATGGTGGCCACAGGCACGGGCAATTTGAATTGTATCCTTATATTCTTAGGACATTAGAAAAGGAACTAGAATTTCTCATTGCTTTGTTCATATTTTGTTACAAATGCAAATAAGATAAGAAACTAATATGTATTTATGCCACAAGTTAGATACTAGAAAATATAAATTTTGTTATAGAAATTTAATCTAAATTTTGTTATAGAAATTTAAAAGGCAACACTAAAGGTATTTTAGACATAATTTAGAAAAGAATATAGTTTATATCAAAATAATAATTCATACATGTTTCTGTTGAATATGTGGGCTATGAAAAAACAGTGCATGGACTTTTCGTTCTAATGATTATAATTTTTAAATATGGCAATAATCACTGAGGTAAGGTAATTAAATGGATGAAAAGTGGCTTCTCAGCTTGGAATAGTGCTGGTAGCTTGGTGTCTTGGTTCTTCATTTTCAGAATCATTTTTATAATATAATTTAAAAATTGTAACTGAACCTGCTAAACCAAACATTGAACAAACTGCTTTAAATAATTTCAATGGTAAAAAATAAAGTTTTGTTTTCTGAAGTGAGAATTATGCTTTCAGATTTCAGTGAATTTTACCTAAATGGCAAAGTCTAGCCAGTTGTAACTTTGGACATTACCTTTTATTGCCATTCTTGAGTCCAAGGTTGATAAACATTTTCAGATTCTCTGTGCTCTGTCCTGATAAGGTTTAGTGGAAAGGGTCGCAGAAACAGAGTAAAATGTCAGCTCTGCTCAGCCTTTGAAAGACTGGCAAGGGCAGGGCTGGTCATGGGCAAATTACTTCCACCTCCCTTTTTGCCCTGCTTCAGCTCTAGGGGAGCTGGGAATGCACAGGAGGAATCAGACGACCTGGCTTCCTGTCCCGGCTCTGCCACTTACTACCTATGTGACCTTGGGTAAGTTACCTGACAACTCTGAGTCTCAGTTTCACTACAGACTGTTGTGAGGATTACATAATATGATCTACATATATGTGATTTGTAACTGCCCAGTGTCTATAGAGACAGTTTATCACCGTGGGCTTGGCCTCCTCCTTATTGCCCTGAAGTCGTCTTCTGACTTGTGCCTTCTTGAAGCGGTCCTGACTTCATTGCCTTTGCTCTGCCCTTACTCTGTCCTCATCGGAACCATTGTCCCTGCCCTCTGCATGCCTCTCACAGTGTAAAGCTAAGTGGACTAATCTTCACACTGGACTGAGAGATACTGATCCCTTCTCCCCTAATTTCATCTCTGTTTAATCTTCTCAGAATTGCATGCTTCAAAGAATAAATCTAATGCATGAAGATTCACATAGTGTTGGAGAGAAGCACTTAGATAGAGAAAAGGCCTTGTAGTCCTGTTCCCATCTACTATGTTAGGCAGGTTGACTGGGAAAACTGAAGGTAAATGTTTTTCCCTTTCATTTTCCTCACAGGTCTCACTATAAACCTAGATCCCTAACGTGAGGAGAATTGTAGAGAAGAGCTGAGAGGCTTGATGCTCTGCCTTTGGTCAGCTCTTTTAGGATTCTCTTGTTACGAAAGTGCTGGCACACCCTCATCCAGCTTAATTGACAATGCCTGCCTGTCTGGGTGTTCAGTTATGAAGAGTGCATGGAACTGAGGAATATGATGTGCTTTCTGGATCACATATCTGGCTTCAGACCGACTGATCTTTATAGGGCTTAAAGAAAGCGTGATGCTCTGCTTGGTTCAACTTTTCCCACAATCTAAGGACGCTTGGTCTGGCTCTGTAAATGACAGTAGCCATTTACCATGGAATGGACTGCTTGCCATTAATGCCTGGTTGCCATGCAGCACAGTAACACTCATATCATTATTAGATTAATTTTATTAAGAACTTTGCCTCATTTTTTTTTAGCCTTGAACCATTGACTTACACTTCATATGGTTTCTTGCTGAAGTAGCAGTGCCATCTAATAACCAAAATTTAGTTATAAATGCAGGTTGAAGCAATAAACAGCACAGTTTAGACTTATTCATTAGTGGAAGAACTTTAATGATACACCTTCATGCTATCAAGGATGCAGTGAAATGTGGGCCCTGATACAGTGCTGAAGGCAGTGTGATTGACAGGGTCTTTCTGACCACCTCCTCTCCCATCTCCAAATTTGCAGCCATCATTCTATAGTTGCTAAGTCTCCAAGGAATCAGTAATGGGATTGCAGTACCATCCTTAAAGCAAGAAACTGAACGCTACATGAGTGTCTGACAATAAAAAATGATGAATTCTTATCTGCCAGAAAATCACGATTAAATCCGCGATGTATGATAGTGAATAAAAACAATTTACATACCTGAATGACAGTACATCAACATAATTGTTTTAATTTAATGTGTAATAAAGTTACATATAGTTGCTATGTACATATATTCTATCTTATAAATTTCTGTAATTTTCCATTATGCTTTCAATTGGAAAAGTCAAAGCAAATAAACTGAAGAAGAATTGTTCTTTGACAACTCATCCCTCAATTTCTGGTCTTTTTATATCTACCTGAAGAACATTTGATGTACAAATGACACAACCTTTCTGTGTTCTTTAAACACAAGCTAGCAGTTTGCCACTCACTCATCCAATTTCCACTGGAGGTTCTCCTTGGGAATTCTTTTGAAGTCTCTAGCATAATGACCATGTGTTGCCCAAAGGCATCAGCAAAATTCGGGTTTTAGAAAATGCCTCTAGAGATAGTTTTCCAGAATTTGTTAGTAGTATTAATATAATCATAAGAATATTAACATTTTTCAGGTATCTTTTTTACGATTTTGTTTTATTTTATGTGTATGAGTTTTTTGATTTGATTTGATTTTATGTATATGAGTTTTTTGCCTCCATGTATGTTTGTGCACCACATGTGTGAAGTGCCCGATAAAGCCAGAATGGGTATCAAATCCCCAATTAAGAGAATACAAGTAGGAAACCTGGAAATTATATTTGAATAGATTTTTTTTAATGATCAGAAAGTTAATTTATACACTGCCTTAAAGTAACTTTTGTGCATGGGCAATTGATCTCTTAATTGCTACCATGCCAAAATATTAGCATGGTTTTTAAGAAGAACCTACAATAACTTACAACAGTGGTTCTCAACCTTCCTAATGCTGTGACCCTTTTATAAAGTTCCTTAAGTTGTGGTGACACCCAGCTATAAAATTATTTTGTTGCTACTTTATAATGGTGATCTTGCTACTGTTATGAATCATAATGTAAGTGTCTGGTATACAGGGTTTCTGATGTCTGACCCCTGTGAAAAGGTCTTTCAACCCCCAGGGGGGTCATGACCCACCAGTTGGGAACCACTGACTTAATCATCTTCCACGAAGAACAGAGAACTTAGAAAAATAGCTTGTTTCAAAGGCCTTTCTCTTGAATGTTTTAACATTCATTAAAACAAATACTAAATATGGGATTTTTTAAATTATAAGATTAATAAACCTTATACTGGGATATTCTTGAGTAAATTTAGGAACTTGCCAATTAATTATGTAGTAGAGAATTATTTGTGTTCATCTAAACTTCTGGAGGTAAATACCTTAAATCTAGAATCATAAATATAAAGAATTTGTTTTGAAAATATGTGCTTTGGTGAACTTGACTACTTAATTTTTTTTTTTTTTTTTTTTTTTTTTTGCTAGGAGTCATGTTCTTGAAGGAGTTAGGCTCCATCTCAACAGATAGGAAGAAAGAGAAAACCTTTTTATCTTAGACAATTTTTGTAGTAAGATTAGTATATTTGATATGCTGGTATGACTTGTCTCTGTGAAAAGACTGCCTCGAGGTTACTTTTTTTCATTGTAAGAAAAATGAACAACCATGGTGCTAACTTAGAACAACTCACTCTTGTTGGTAGGTATCATGTTGTTCATTAATGTGAGCAAGTTATAAAAATAATTTGTTAGTATAAAATGCAAAACAAGAACTAGTCTGCCATCATGTGTTAAGTTCATCACCTCTGTAAGTCACTAGGATAAAACAGACTAGTTTGGCTCAAACTAATAAAAGAAAAGGTGAGCTGGGCAGTGGTGGCACACGCTTTTAATCCCAACACTTGAGAGGCAGAGGCAGGTGAATGACTGTGATCCAGATAAGCCCAGCCTGGTCTACAGAGTGATTTCCAGGAAGCCTGGGCTACACAGAGAAACCCTGTCTTGAAAAAAGAGGAAAGAAAGAAAAGAAGAGATATTTTAAAGAATACAACTTTATGTTTAAGAACTAATAATAGTATCTCACTTTAAGAAATTAGCTCTTTACTTATGTTAATTCAGTTAGATGCCATAACTGCTATGGATCAGGTTGATATTTTAGAGTAGCTTAGTAGTATGAAAAGAGATTGTGCTCAGTATAGATAGCCTTGTGGGTGATTTGTGTTCTGTACTAAGAAATTTAGCCTCTAAATACTATTGTTTTATTAATGTACATATCCACTTAAAATGTGAGGTTTGTAGTTATGTAAGCCTCATTAGAATTTGGCAAGAACAGCATAATCTCTTCTAGCCTTCTTCTATTCATCACTACCATACATGAAAAGAACATGAACTTCACAGTCAACCATAGCCTGGGCAAAATATGTACCTCTAAAATCTCAGTCATGTTTTCTTCCCTGAAAAATAGCAATTAAAAATAGACAAACTCATAGGTTGTTGTGAGCAACATAGAAACTGCTCAATGAACATCTTTTCAGATCAAAATGCCTGGCTATGTGAGTTCTTGATCACTGCCTGTTCCATCTTTTGTTTTTGTTTAAGGCTTGGGAAGGAACAACCACCTGAGTGAGGTCTGGTGCTCTGAATTTCAGTAGTAGCTTGGACTAGAGTTAGGAACTGCACATCTGTTCTAAATTACTTTTCTTAGAAGGAAACCAAATGACGTCGTTACACCATTCTTTTCTTGCCCAATTAAACTTTTCTATTTTAATATTACTAATAAAATGGAGATCTTCATGGACTCTTAAAATGTAGGTCTACTATAAAAGTCACAAATCTCTTAAAGTAAATTAGTAAAATAGCTGGTTGTTCCTTTCCTCTAATCCAGATGAGCTATTTGCTATGCTTTTAATAGTCCTTTTAAATATACTTATTTACTTACTTCTTTCCTTGTTTTGAGGTGGAGTCTTACATAGCCCAGACTGGCCTCAAACTTGCTCTGTACCGTGGATGACCTTGGCTCTGGAGCTTGCATTTGCCTCCTACATGCTGGGGTTACAAACACGAGTTACCTCATCTGCCTACTTACTGTACGTTTTAATGCATACAACTGATTTGAGGGGAATTTTAGATCACACAAAGGAAAAAAATACTTTTGTTTATAGATGAAAGTGAAAAAAAATTGGTTGTGGACTGGAGAGATGACATGGTGGTTAATGACACTAACTAGTCTTCCAGGGGATCCAGGTTCAATTCCCAGAACAATATTGTGGCTCACAGCCATCTGTAACTCCAGTTCCTCCAGGGGAATCTGACACCATCCTCTGGCCTCCATAGACACTGCACATGTGTGGTGCACCTCCATACAGATAGACAGACAAAACACATAACACACATAAAGTTGATTTCTTTATTTTTCTACTTTTAGTTAGGTGAAATCCAAGAGATTCCAGAGGCCTCATGCTTTCCTAACTTGTTCTCTCTGTCATTGGTTCTGGCATGGATATGTGACAAAGGGTAAATATTTTCATTTTTAGATGACAAGAAACTAACATTTTAAATACAATCACATTTTTATTCTTTGTATAAAATGATGAGCAAAGAATATAATAAGATCTCCCAACTTATGTTGAACATGTCAGATGTTTCAGATGTGGAGTATAGGTTTGTTAAAGCATGCTTCCTGGATTATAATAAATCTAAGAGCAAATGGTAGCAGAATGTATTTGTCTTGTTTTATCAGGTGATAGTGGATACTAATTTTCATTTATTTAAGTTGATGCAAATAACTTTGTCTCTTTTTACTCTTAGAAAAAAATCTTCATAATACTTTTTTCTCTCTTTAGCCATCTAACTCTAAAAAATGACCAAGAAAGTTTCCAATAGTAGGAAAGACATTTAAAAAACTGCTTTACATATTGAACAATTTGAAATCAAGTGGGAAAATGTGTAAACTTAAGAATAATGAGTAAAATATATACAATAGCACAATGATAAATTATGTATTAATTTATTGAAGTAAATATGGCATGGTGGTTGAAATGTGAGGGGTAGAATTTCTTATATTCAAATTTGGTTGCCATTGGAGCACTCTCTGGTCCCCCAGCAAATCTCTTGAAATACATTAATTAATTTAATATCTAAGGGATCCCTGTGAAGCAAATATCAGAATCCCTACTTTACACACACACACACACACACACACACACACACACACACACACAAAATTGCAGGTACTGATTCTAAGCCATTAACTTACTTGCCTAAAGTCTTTGCACTACTAAGCTGAAGGACTGATTTAGATTTGACATTCTGACACCACAGAGAATATACCTTGCCTTCAAATGTGAGTAAATGATACTCACTCACTGAGCTGTATTCAATTTTAAATATATATATTTATATATGTGTGTGCATATCATTATATAATATATTTAATGATATATATACATATATATGCTTTTCATAGTGGTAAGCTTATATTTTGATAAATCTTTTTGACAAAATATCTTTCAACCAGTTAGTTACCACGGAGTTTCCTTATTTCACTAAAAGAGTAAAGTTGTACGTTTTTCAGTACAGAAATGAAGATGAGTGCTGGTGGACATAGCAGCTAGTATCTCAAGGGCAAGCAGGAATTAGAGGTATAGGGCAGAAGATCAACCAACCTCTCCCATTATCATACTGTCCATTGCTGGAAGAGTTTAAGGGTTCCCCCCCCTTTTTGATTTTTTGAGATAGGGTTTCCCTGTGCAGCTTTGTACTGGAACTCACTCTGTAGACCAAGCTGGCCTCAAACACAGAGATCCACTGTATGCCGCCTCCACCCAGCTTTAAGAGTTTAATCTTACGCTCTGATGTCTTACCAATTTCTGAATGCATGCAAGCTCGTATCAAGGTTTGGTTGTATTGTTACTATCCATCTAGAGGTTACCCTTTTGGATATCAGTCATCTAAATTCCACCCACTCTTCAAAAAGGAAGGCTAATAAATCACTCAAAGGCTATACAATCTGTTGTTATACAGTTATTCACAATATGCTAGTATCAATATTATGCCAAAATGAGGTTATTTCTACTGCACACACTTCAGCTGCCTTAAATGTAAAGCTTTGTGCTTAGGTTTGGAAAAGAGTCCTTAACAAATGTGTATAAAGTAGACTTAGGAGTCAGTTGTAAGGATTTTACTCAATGTCAAACCCAGTATGAATAAACTGGTTGAGCAACTGATAAAAGCTTTAAAGCAATGTACATATATTTGTACATTGTCAAGAGGAGAGTACTTACTTGATGAGAGATATGTAATATTATATACTAGGCAAGTCATACTTGAAGTTTTATCCGAAGAAGCAGGTTATGTAAATAGTCTGTACTGAAATGTAAAAGCAAATATTCACAGTGATGGAGATTCTAGAAATAATGACACTTGACAAGTAACTCTTATTGAAAGAATGAGAAAAGGTAAAATCCTTCATCTTACACAGTCTAGTCTGATATATGGAGGAGGAAGCAGACCCAGCTAGAAAACCCAGTCAGCAATTCAAAAAGTGCAGCCTTCCTTTGTAGTAGAAAAGGTAGGACCGCCGATGCCCATGCCCTGACCTGAAGCAGGCACCACCTCCGTTCCTGTGGTGTTGGAAAAACTGTGCACCTATGCACCACACATTTGTCAGACTGTAGCCTAGGAGACTGCACCAGCCTTGATGAGTACTGTTAAACTTAGGTTTTCTTTTTTCATTCAGGAGAAATGGTTTGTCATCCACACATTGTTGTGTATATTTGGGCATGAATTTGACATATATTTGAGGTTATACCTGCTTTAAGGTTAAATTTTTATTTGTTTTCAGGTCCTTAATTTTTTTTTTACTTTAAATAGTTTATTACTTCGTTATGTCTCCATTGCTACCCCCTCCCACCACCCCTCCCAGCCCCTCCCTCCCACCCTTTACCCCCTCTCCCACCCCTTCCATGCCTCCAGTGTGGGGTGTCTCCATGTATCAGCCCCCCTCATTTCATTAGTCACGTGAGGTCTAAGAGCTTCCTCTTGCACAGGAGGCATACATGGAAAAAGGACGGCATCTTCAACAAATGGTTCTGGGCTAACCGTTCCTTAATTCCTAATGAAGAAGAGAAAATATCAGGAAATTATTTCACTTCTCTACCATATGATACTGATAATTACATGAAGCATTTCCCATCAGATCTCCCTTTCCTACCTCAATTTTTAGTATGTTTTGAAAGCAGAGATGTGTCCTATAATTTATCAATAGGTCATAAAGTGTTGTTTTTCTAATTCAGTTTTCAAAATCTGTGTTCACGTTCCTGTAGCATACCATATATATCTGTTTCAATTGATGCCTTAAAGGAATTGCATTGAGCTAACTGTTTGACAGTAAAAGCCAGTTTGGTGTTATGATCTGGTAATTACTACATTCAGAGAAAGAATTAATTTTATTATCTTAAGTTCTATTAGCTTCTTATTGTAAATTGTAACATTAATATGAATTATGGGAGTGAAATAGGAGTTTGTCACTTGTAATTAGTGGTTATTATAAAGTATATAAATTATATGTTTAATATTAATATAGAATATTATGTATATTTTATTGTATTATGCATAATTATAAAATATTCCAGAACAGGTGTTCAGCTATCATATTTTGGAATGCATTGCTCTTGTGGACATAAACTGTAAACATTTACCGTAACACTTATCTATGGACATAGGGCACATAGGCTTCTTATTAGCCATTATTACAGTCCTATATTCTGTTTTTAACTCCCTTTTATGTCAGTGGTATTTGTTATTTTAGGGGAATAGACTAAAAGCGAGATGTTCAAAGAGGTTAATCATATGACTTTATTTTTAATTTCATCTCAAAATACTGAGATTGTATAAGATACTTTCTGTAACTTTTGGTGATGATTTTTTTCAGTCATGCCTTTTTGCTAATTTTCTTCCTCTTTGGTCTTTTTTCACTCTTTTTCTTTATAATGACTACCCTCTAAAGAGAAGAAAAATCATGGCAGTAGAATAAGTTATAATGGTAGATTTTTAAGTTTTTATTCCATTTTAAATTTACTATCACATATTAATTATACAAATAAATTGTTTTTGCTCTTTGTACCTTTGAACCTCTGAAATAATTTGCTGACAGGTTTTTTTTTGGTTTTGGTTTTTTTGTTTGTTTTGTTTCATCACATTGGCTTTCATTTTCTCCAGATTTTTTCCTTTATCTACATGCTGCAATTGGAGTAGTACTGTAAGGAGCTCAGTTTCCATTTTTCAGCAAAGTATCTTAATCTAGTTTAATTGAAGGAAGCATAAATTTTTATTTACATTTGTTCAGTTTAGATTAATGTCTAGTGGATTGCCTATTTGTTGAAATCTTTATTTTCTCCTCATATAATGAAATCCTTGCTGTTTCTTACCTGAAAACATAGGAATTAAAGAATTGTGCTAGGACACGATGGACTCTATACCAAGATTCTGACCTGGTTAAAGAGAGAGAGCTGGGGAGAGTCCTGCTGTGATGCAGAATCTCTTACAGAAAGCTTTGAGCACACTGCTGTCTTTAGAGTCAGTACATACTTACGGTTTAGATTCCTGGAAAATCTGATAACTGTTAAGACAGTTAGTTTCAGAGAGATGCTTTTTTGTTTAAAGTGATAATTCTTTGGATTTAACTCTCGTATTTCAACAAAGATAATGGCCATTAATTAAATGACGATTGTACTGACGCCATCTATATAATCATACTGCTCGGGACTGTAGATATTATGCTCAGAACTAAAGAAGTGCTTGGGAAGAGTTCTTACTGCTCCTGCTCTACAGACAAATGAAAGAGCTGAATGTGGGCTCAGCAGTTAAGATGAACTGACCGCTTCTCCTGTCAGCTCACAACCACCTGTATTTCTGCGTCCAGGGGGTCCAGTACACTTTTCTGGACTCTGAGGTTCTGCCTTCATGTGTTCATATATCCACACACAGGCACTCATAATTAAAAAAAAAAATCTTTTGAAGTTAATGCCATGTAAAGTGGGATTGTATGATTTCATTCATATAAAGGATCTAATGCAGTCAAATTTAATTACGAGAAGCTATGAGTGGGATGGTGGTTGCCAGGAACAAGAATTAGGTTAAATGAGGTGTTCAAAAGGAACAGAGTTTCAGTTGTGCAAGATGATAGGGTCCTGGAGCTGTGCAACTGGGTGATGACAGTTGTCACTTTTTTTTTTTTTAATGGGTAATTATTTTACTGTTCAAAAACCCTCTCTCCACCGAAGCATCAAGAATAGAGCCTGCACGGGTCTGTACCAGGCCCTCTGTGTATATATTGCAGCTTTCAGTTTAGTAATTTTTGTGGGATTCCTAAGTCTGTGAACAAAGGGGTCTCCAAGTCTTGTGCTTCCTTTTAGGACTCTTTTCCTTTTGTTGATTTGCCTTGTCCAACTTCAGTGTGATAGTGTTTGTTTTATCTTATATTTTCTTTTGTTGTGTTTTGTTGTTATCTCTTAGAAGCCTGCTCTTTTCTTTTTTTTAATAAATAAATTTATTTATTTGATGCTTCGGGTTACATCTCCATCATATTGTCCTCTTTCCCCCCTTCCCAGTCCCGCCCTCCCACCCCTCTACCCCCTAACCCTTCCATCCCACTCCTCTGGAGTGGAGTGTCCCAACATAACAGTCCCTCACCCCAGTTCAGAAGTCATATGAGGGCCAAGAGCCTCATCATACACTGGGGGCCTACCAGTGAAAAGTGTCTCATTGCCAGGGAGAGAAAACTAAAAAACAAACAAACAAAAGTCTATGTCCATGTTCCCTTTGGTGCGTTGGTTGTAGTATAGATATCCTGTACTATATAGCTAAAATCCTACTATAAGTGAATAGATGCCATGTGCATCCTTCTGAGTCTGGGTTAGCTCACTAACGATGAGCTTCTCTAGTTCCATCCATTTGGGTGCAAATTTCATAATTTCCTTGTTTCTGATAGCTGAGTACTATTCCATTGTGTAGATGTACCACAATTTTTTAGACCATTCTTCAGTTGAGGGACATCTGGGTTGTTTCCAGTTTCTAGCTATTACAAATAAGGCTGCTATGAACATAGATGAGGAAACTTCCTTATGATTCCATGAGGAGTCATTTGGGTGTATACCCAGAAGTGGTATGGCTAGGTCCTGAGGCAAAGCTATTCCAAGTTTTCTAAGATTCGCCATACTGACCTCCACAGTGGTTGCACAAGCCTGCACTCCCACCAGCAATGGAGGAGGGTTCCCCTTTCTCCACACCCTCGCCAGCATGTGCTGTCATATGAACTTTTGATCTTAGCCATTCTGACAGGTGTGAGATGGAATCTCAGAGTCGTCTTGAGTTGCATTTCTCTGATGATTAAGGATGTTGAGCATTTCTTCAAGTGTCTCTCAGCCATTAGGGATTCCTCCTTTGTGAATTCTCTATTTAGCACTGTTCCCCATTTTTTGATTGGATTATTTGGTTTCTTGGCAGTTAATTTCTTGAGTTCTTTGTAGATTTCGAATATTAGCCCTCTGTCAGATGTGGGGTTGGTGAAGATTTTCTCCCAGTCTGTAGGCTGCCGTTTTGTTTTTTAAAATGTGTATGGATAGATAGATTTTAAGAAGCTTCTATAGTAGCGGGTTTCCATATTTTGGCTTTTTTTTTTAGAAGTCTAGTATTATTTATCCCTCCCAGTTTTCCTCTTCTACCCTTCCATCTCCTCCTACACCACAACTTAATCCTTTCTTTGATATAACTTCCTTTTAACCCATTATACTACTGTATTCTGTCTGCCCTCCCCATGGGCTTTATTTATTTCGTTTGATCTCTATGGGCATTCCTAATGAAAAACATACCTAAAGATTCAAAGGTAGCATCCACAAATGAGAGAAAACATGAAACATTTGTCTTTCTGGGTCTGAGTTACTTCACTCAGGATGATTGCTTCATGCTCCATCCATTTACTTGTGGATTTCATTTTTTCTCTTAATAATTTAGTAATATTCCACTGTGCAAAATGTAACATTTTCAGTACCCATTCATCACTTGATGGACATATAGACTGTCACCTGGCTGTTGTGAATAGAGCAGCAATGAATGTAGATGAGCAGGTATCTCTATGGAAGGGTAGAGTCCTTTCGTTGTATTGCCAAGAGTGATAACTGGATCATGTGGTCGATGTTTGCAGGTGTTTTAGAGAAGTTCTGTACTAATTCCCACTGTAACTGTACCAGATTGTATTTCACCAGCAGTGAATGGGTGTGCTTCCTTACATCCATGGCAGCATTTGCCATTATTTGTTTCTTTAGATCTTAGCCATTCTTACTGGGGTAAGATAAAAGTAATTTTAATATGCACATGTTTGATGGTTGAGGATATTGAGCATTTTAAAGAATGTTTCTCAGCTGTTTGTGTTTTATCTTTTGATAACTCTCTTTAGGTCCATGCATACCTTATTTTTTAATACTTTTTGTTTTGATGTTTAATTTTTTAAGTCTCTTATATTCTAGATACTAATTTTGTCTGATGCATAGCCAGAAAGCCTTTTCTCATTCTGTGGGCTAAATGTTTACTTGAGTAACGGTTCCTTTGGTGCACAGAAAGACAAAGCAGCTCCTACCGAGCATCCGCATTCGTCAGCTCCTCCCTTGCATGCTAGTGCGTATGTTAGCTATATTTCACCGAGTGTTCCTGTAACAGGGATTTGATATGATATAAGCATGTTTAAAACCTTTACTTGTGGGTTTCAAGTGACCGGATTATAGTGAAGTTTCATAGAACAACTTACTTACAGATGGAACATATGTAATTGCATGTGCCTTCTCCAAGTATAATATGCACTGAGGCCAAAGGCAGTATGGACAAGAAATATAGTTGTAAATTTTCAGGGTTTTTTATTGTTGAAAGTATTAATGTCATTTTTGTTGGTTATTTTGCTTTGCTTCAAAATACATTTGATTTGTGCCTATCACACTGGTTCTTGAAAGATTTTTTTGTGGGCAGGTGCTGTGTGCAGAGTGTGTGTCTGCTCATGAATGGTTCGCTGGGCTAGTGAACGTAAGCATAAAAAGGGCATCAGTTTGAATAGTCATTCTTTGAAGACAGGTTTTACTTGATAACATAGCTGAGGTGAACAAAAGTTAGTCCTAAATAACTAATAATAAGTTTCAAAAGCTTAGGTGAAGATCACATTGGATGTTTCTGTCACATATGAAGTTATTTCAAGTATTGTAAAGAACCTTGCTCATAGTCAGAAAGAAAATAGCTCCCACCAGGACTTCTTTATTGAGCTCTGTGACTTGGGAAAATTATCTCTCCAGGTTGGCAGATTTGTCCTTCAAATCTTGAGGGATGGACTAGATGGCCTTCCAGGATGGTGCTGACTCTAATACAGTGTCAGTTTTTAAAAATATGTTCATGAGCTATGAAAAATGTTTTTTGAGATTTCAATCTGTAATAGTTTTGAAACCTAAAAAAACGAAGATAGGCTAGAGCAATGGATAGATCTCATTAGCAACAGGCCAAACTCCTCACCTATAAATAGAGCTATGCTGTATAAAGTGGGATGGGGGTGCAGTCAACACCCAACATTCCTCCTGCAGACTATAGTGGGCCTTGCATGTAAACAGTATTTGTCCTCAGTTGCACTGCAGAAAATTTTAAAGTTAATGAGAGCAAAGATGGTGGCTTTGACAATAATTGAAAAGTAAGCTATGAGATTCTCAGTATTTGACTACCACTTTGTATAAAAAGATTGTGAAGACGTCAAATTATGTGAAAGAAATTTCATGGTTGGTCATCTCTATAACACTAATTGGCTCTAGTGAATATAGCTTGAATCTTTTAAAGCCAGCAAGACAGCTTTTCAATAGCAATATCATTTGTATTAGGCAGTTGCTCAGCACGTGCAGTGTCTAACTTCTCCTGATGTGCTTCATTGTAAAGCAAGGACTTTTCAGATGTTCCTAGCCTGTTCTGCAGCTGGGTGTAGAAAAAATTAACATTCTGTTCTGATTCCTGCAATAATTGCTTTCTCTCCTCAAGCACCAGATATATTTTCATCTTTTCAGTTAATATGCAGAACTTTAAGTGTTGTCACTTGTCATAAAATTAAGTATATCTCCTTTTCAAATTTGCAGTAATATTTGATAATTGTCACTGAGAAGAGTGACCAGAATGATAAAATGATAGTTCTCTCCTTCCCCAAGAACTTTTTAACTTTTCTTCCTGCATTTTAATTGCTGTGCTGAGTTCCAGATCTGAGGCCCCTAAACAGTATGAGATTGACCTTTGAAAGGGGTTGGAGAAAGGAGAGCCTATCTGACATTTTTCTCTAAAAATAGGCTACTGAATTACCATCAGATGAATTCTTACATTTCACTATTCTTTGTGGCATGACAGGTCCTTAAAAATGATCATAAATTTTTGGCTTATAGCTTATTTCTTTCACATGCAGATGGAGACACAGATTTAAACAGCAATGTTTGAATTCAAACTAACTGTCTTAGTTGTCTTTTATAGTTCCTGGATTTCAGTATCCTTTCTAAAAACTGTAAGCTATGGTGCTTTCTTTTGAGTACTATGGAGGATGTTTAATAATGAGAAGAGTGTGCATGCCCAATACTAATTGTCACTGTTAAGTATAGAATTTCCTCAGTCAGAACATCTTAGCATCGCCCTGTTTCTTGCAGGTTATAGTGCAGTCGTGGGCTATGTAGAAATTCAAAAAATGTAACTCAGACCTTCTTAGAATTTTCTATGTTATTATTAGAGTCAAAAGAAAGTTTTGAGAAAAAGGATTTTATAACATGAGGAGGGTAAAAGAATAAATTTCCAAAATCATGCAAATTATTGTACTCTGATAATTTAGTTGGAATTTAAATTCTACTCAGTAAAAATAGATGCTATTTATTGCATAAATAAAACTGAGAGCCAATTTATTTTTCCATTTCTTATAGGGTACCTAACCTGATTCATAGCTGAATTAATTTTTAACACACACACACACACCCAAAAAAGCAAAACCTAAGAGTGGCAGCTCTCAGTAAGAAACCAATGTGTTTTTTTTTTTTTTTTTTTTTTACTATATTTTGTTGCCTTTAAGTCCTTTTCAAGTGTTTATAATGAACTATACTTTCTGTGCTTGCTCTTTAATCAGAGTCTCCTAATTTCCCTTTGCTCTTCCTTGAGTTAGTTGATCCACCCTCACAGTAAGGAAGCGGTTGGAATAAATGCTTTACTATGCTTTTTCTTGCATGAAGCTTTATGCATATTTAAATTGCATAACCCCCACCTCCATTCCAATTTTATTATTTTCTCTCTGTGTAGATGTAAGATTTTTGATATTGAAGATACCATCAAATGAGGTAGATAGTTGGTGAATGTCCTTTGGCTCTTCAACCCCTTTTTACGATCTTACCAAGATTCCTTTCTGTAATAAACACCCAAAATGTATTCAGGAGAACTATTCAAGAAAATTATATTTGATCTTCTCTGTGTTCCTCACATTTCATCATTTGATGTCACAATTATGCTATAATTTGGAAAGTGTTTCCTTCAATATCCCTGACTTTCCCCCTTACCCTTGCCTCTCTCTGCTGACAGCTTAAAAAGGTATATTAACATGGAGACTGTAAACATGTAAGACATATTTAACTTAGGAAAACTGGAACTACTTTGAACATGCTAAATCATTATTTTTTACTAATAGGAAGAAGAAGGCACCTATGATCACACCATTGAGTTCCGTAGAGGAGGTGATGGACAGCCACGGCGATCCACTCGACCAACACAGCAGTTTTACCAACCTCCTCGGGCTCGGAACTAATGTGAAAAGGTAAAATTGACATTAAGAGGTAGTTTTTCTATAAGGAAAGATGCACCTTGTGTTCAGTACAAGTTCCGCTACTGGTGTTTCATAATATTGCACAAGAAAAAGCTGATTATGTGATGCAGCTTTCAGTTTACATTATGGTATACCACTTTTCCACCAGCCTTTTCCCAACAAATGCTTCTAGAAATCCTTTGTTCCACTCCTACTGTCTTAATTACTGTTCTGGTGCTGTAAAGAGACACCATGACCAAGGCGGCTTATAAAAGAAACATTTAACTGGGGACTTGCTTAGTTTCAGAGGCTTGGTCCACGATCATCAAGGTAGGGAGTATGGCATGGTGCATGGCACCAAGCAGGCATGGTGGTGGAGCAATAAGTTGACAGCTCACACCTCGTTCATATGATGCAGTCAGAGGAGGAGACTGGACCTGCTGTGGGCTTTTCAAGCCTCAAAGCCCACCCAACATGACACACCTCCTGCAGCAAGGCTACATCCACTCCAACACGGCCACACCTCCCAATCCTTCCCAAACAGTTCCACTCACTGGAGACCAAGCATGCAAACATAAGAACATGTGAGAGACATTCTGTTCCAAACCATCACACTTAATTCTGTTCTTTTTTTCCACTTTATGTTCTTATTACATTTATTTTTATTATTTTTTGAAAATTTCATAAATGAATACTCTATTTATAATATTTCTACCCCTTTTTCTCCTGACTCCAACTTTACTTGACTACTTCTCCCATTCTCTTTCTCTAATGATCTGCCCCACCTCCATCCCTTTTCTCCTTCCTTCTC
>CAJQZJ010018033.1:17926185-17971206 GCA_907164525.1 Lophiomys imhausi | reverse complement strand
GAGCTCTTTAATGGTGTTGTTCCTTGTTTTGATTTGTAGAATTGTGGTTTCTTTGAATTCCTTCATAGATTTAAGTTCTTCTTGCAGGGACTCTATCACTTTCCATACTGCAGAATTGTCAATGTTTTCATGTGTTTCTGTTGGTGTGTGGTCATCCAAATTGGATGAGCTAGGATGATTCTGCTTTGTTGGAGTCATAATTCCTTGATTTCTATTTTTTTTTTGATCTTTCGCCATTGGATGCATTTAGCTGTCTGTTTTCTGTGCTTGGAACCACAGTGGATGATTTGGTGCAGGGGATGAGTTACTTGGCTATCTGTCGTTGCTTACAGGGGGATTTCAAGGTCACTGTAGTTTTAATCGCCTGAGGCACTGTGAGCTGGTGCAGCCTATTCCCAGGTTGTGAGTAATGGACCAGAATTGTTTCACTGCTCCCAATTCAGACTTCCCTATGTTGCACTCTGAATTATCAGCCTGTAATGGTTCTGATAGTATGGGCCTGTTTGCCCAGGCACAGATTCTGTGGGCTTTGTTTGTCATCACGGAGGCTGACAGGGTCTGGCACCACACCTAATATGTCTGGATTTTCCAGGATACAGCTATGGACCCGATTTCTGGTTTCTCTCTAGGCTTCTCGCCACAGGGCTGGACTCTGTGCCTGATTCCCTTCCTGTCTGCGCCGCCACGGGTCCCGTGGGTACCCCAAGCCCCGGATCCTCTGGCTGCCTGAGTGGACCTCTCGTCCCACCAGCTCAGCCGTGGGTGCACGGATCCCTGGCCCCGCCCATGCTTGTCTCTCTCCCCAGATGACCTGCCGTGGGTTCGTGGGGATTTGGCCCTGCCAGCTGTGCTCACTCCCCAGCTGCGCTACCGTGAGTGTGCGGGATTCGGCCCCTCCCGCCCGCCTTTGTGTTCCCAGCTTCCCGCACTCTCTTGCTCTCTTGGAACCTCCCGCCCTCCGCTTCACGAGCATCTGTGGACCACCTGCTGAGCCCCCTGTTTGTTCCTTGCTAAGCCTTCCACTATCTCGCAAATTTTTTAAGTGGGTATAAGTTCAACCTGATGTGTGGGGAGTCCAATAGGCCAGCGATCTATGGCCAAGTGGACCCTGATTCTGCCTGCTGTAAGTTGGGATCGATCTTACCAGGCACCTCTCCAAATGGGAGTTCCCGAATCCCGGGTTTAGTGGCTGTGAGAGATGGGGAGAGCCTTGCCCTGGGACTTTTAACAGTCCCTTGGGAGCTGTGAGTGTTCCCGGGGTGGGGGGGGTCTAGCCCCTCTGGTTTTTGCACAGTGCCCAATAACTCTGTGTTTTTTATGGCTCTTTTTTCCCCACGTTCAAAATGCGTCAGTGTAGGTCACCGCCATCTTGGCCCCGGTTTAGGAACATTTATTCTTTAATCTACCATTTTAGTAACATCTTGAAGTAAAACAAGGAAGATGAAAATGTTCATTACCATGTTTGCAGAAAGAAAAAGACAAGGTCACAGTGTCAAATACAGTTTTGTATAAGCAGGAGAGACACAGGACTAACTCAGTTTTGTTCTTGGATACAGAAAGAAGACATTAGATTTTGTGTCATAGTTTACATAACAATTTGAAGGTTAAAAATCAGTTAAAGGAAGGAGTAACTCAGGGGTCTGTTCCATATACCCCAGGGGAACCCTTGGGACCTGGGGCTCAGTGCCAGTGAATGTTTGGCAGATGAGATGGGGCACAGTATAGAGGCTCTGGGAAAGAACAGGGGCCGGAGGCTTCACAGCCCTGCAGTCCAACACACTAAGAAATTCATGGTGCTTCTTCTCAAATTGGGTACAGGGTTAGTCCTGCACCCTCACCCTTCACTGGTTTGTTTGCCAGTGAGAAGAGGAAATCTGGAACTTAAAAGAAAGTATGGTCACTATCAACTGCTTTGGTCCAGGTGACTAATAAAAAGGGTTCTTGGATCTCTTTAAAGTCAAACCTAATTTATGCATGTGTTTCTAGTAACAATTTTATTAATTACAAGGTACATTAGTCAGTTATCTAAAGGAACAGAATGATTAGAATGAATATATATGTATTAAATGTATTAAAATAATATATGTATTAAAAAGGATTTAGGGCTGGAGAGATGGCTCAGTGGTTTAGAGCACTTGTTGCTCTTCCAGAGGATCTAGATTTGACTCCCAGCATCCACTTGGCAGATCATTAATATCTGTAACTCCAGTTCCAGGGAGTCTGATGCCCTCTTCTGACTTCAAAAGGCACCAAGCACACATGTGGTGCTTGTGCATACATACAGGCAAATACCCATGAACATTAAAAAAAAAATAAGTAAAAACCTAAAAAAATAGTTAAAAAAAGAGGGGGGAAAAGGGACTATTGGACTGACTTACAGGGTATGATCTAGGTAGTCCAACAGTGGCATCTCATAATGGAGAGACAGAGAATCCGGTAGTTGGTTTGTCCACAGGGCTGGGTGTCTCACCAGTCCCAATCTAGCACCAATGCCCTGAAGGATTCTTGACGAGCTGTTCTTCATTAATCTGTATTGGACTCCCAACAAAATGGGTTATAATCTCAGAGAAGAAATGCTGTAGCAACTGGATAGATGGGCCTGCCAGTGAAAGCGAGAAATAGGCAAAAAGACAAGTTTCTTTTTCCCATGCTGTTTTAACTGGAACCACTGGAAGATGTAGTCTAGATTTAGGGTGAGTCTTCTTGTTCAGAGAACCATGTTAGGCAAATCCCTCACAGGAATGTTCCACTGCTTGAGTTTTAGTTGACTCCAGATGCAGTCAAATTGGCAACCAAGATTAGGCATTACAACATGATTAGACCAGCAGTGTAGCATGGCTCTCCTGTCTTGTCAAAAGTGCGGAACCCTGATGTCAGAAAGTTGCAATGACCCCTCTTCTTAGTTGATATTTGAAAGGTCTGAAGTGAGGGAATATATAGATTCCTGTTGGAGACTATTGGGGCCAACCTTAAGCCATTTATAAAAGCTGCCAGTGATAGGGTGATATTATGCATCCTAAATGTTAATTAACCTGCTCCCAGAAGCCTGCTTGCTGTACATCAAGTAATGCTGTGTTACCTTGCTTTCTAATCATTGTCTGTGATTGGCTTTAAAAAAAATGCTGAGGTGGGGCTGGAGAGATGGCTCAGCAGTTAAGAGCACTGCCTGCTCTTCCAGAGGTCCTGAGTTCAATTCCCAGCAACCACATGGTGGCGCACAACCATTCACAATGTGATCTGATGCCTTCTTCTGGCTGCAGCTGTACATGCAGATATGGCCTTAATATACATAAAATAAAATAAATAATAAATTAAAAAAATGCTGAGGCCTGTGTTTGAGCAGAGAGAAAAGTAGGCGGGGCAAAGGTTTGTGGGCTCCTGGGGCAGAGAGAGAGCGTCTTGGGTAGAAGTAGAGAAGAAGCCAGAGGAGGAAGGAGAGACACACGCCATGGGTTTGAAAAAAACAACTTCATTCCACGTGGCCTGAAACATCAGCATAACATGGTGAATAACAGCACAGGGGATGTATGTATATATGGGGGTTTGTTTGGGGAATAGAATTACAAGCTAGTTTAGATGGGCTAAGATTGCACAGGCTTGTTAAAAATTCATCAGATGTCTGCGTGATTATTTATAATGGTGGGTTAAGGATTAACACCCCAACCAACTGAATATAATATAAATACTGATACATAATTTAATTAGTTATTTCTACATGCTAGATTTTAGGAATTTTTATTTTAAAATAATTTTCTTTTTTAAATAATAACCTTAGACATTCTGCCTGGAGTAAAAATACCCTCAAGAGGGACTAAAGAGATTGTTCTTGCCTCTCCTCCAGAGGGCTCCTTACACCCATGTGGGGAGGCCCACAATGTCCTGTACCTCTCTCCTAGCCTCTGCAAGTACCTACACATGTGGCATACGCCCACATAGCACACACACATGCACAGACACACAAAAAAACAAGAAAAATAAACCTTAAAAAAAAGTACCCTTGTGAAAGAGTTGGAAGAATTTTTTTACATATTTTGTATTATTTGAGAATTACATGTATGTATGCAATGCACTTTCATCGTAAATGCTCCCTCTTCTCCCTAACTCCTTCCAGACATCCTTCCACCATTTCCTCTAGCTTTGTGGCTATTTAGAAAAAAAATCTATTATATCCAATTAGTACTGCCAGTATCTGTGTGGGTGTAGGGCCATCAATTTGAGCATGGGCATCATCTTGCATTTTCATTCAGTGCATTTGAGGCCCAATTCCTCTACACATTATCATCCCTTGTAAGGACAGATGTTTTCCAACATGGTCGTCTTAACAGGTGTGCAGTAGTTACCATCTTATGGTGTTAATTTGCATTTTCTTGAGGACTACAAATAATAATAATTTTATGTGCTTATTTGCTATTTCCATTGACTTTTTGCCATTTTTCATTCGATTGATATTCAGATATTTTGAGAATTCTTTACATATTTCCCATATAAATCCTTTATCAGATATATAGATATTTTCAGTTCTTCCCCATGTAAAGACTTTAGTTCTCAAAAATGATCATAAGGCTGTGAATATTTTTTATGTTAAGTAGTACCTAATAAAGATGCTTATTTGTTTTTCACTTCCTTAACAGTATCTTCTAAGACAACTTCTTTGTTTGGAATAAGTAAAATGTAACTGTTTCTTTTGTGGAAATCCTGTCTCAGAGCTTCCTGTGTCACCTTTAGGTTAGACACCTTTCATGCTGTTCTGTCATGCAATTCTTACTCTGTCTTCCCCAAACACCCACTGCCATTCTCATCTCAGAGACAGCAGTACTTACTGGGTTCCCTCTTATTATTACTGCACAGCATTGGACTTTTCTCCAGGCAGCAATCTGGACCAATTTAGTTTCTGTCTTCCAAGGGACTCTCGCTGACTGGCAACTGTTGAATTGAGTGTGACATCGTATGCACTTTAGCTGTTTCAGATGGAGAGGTGAGCCCACACCCACGGCTCTCCTCTAAGCATAAGCAGGAGTCCTGAAAACACTTAGACTTCAGCAAACTGCATTTCTTTTGAGGTGAATGAGCCACCTGAAATTAGAATACATCATCTCAATCCTTTAAATTGTGTTCTTTGCCTACAAAAAATACGAGGCATTTAACAACCTGTGATAATAATGGATATTTCTGTACACTTCAAGCTAACTGACATAAAATAGTTATTTAAGAACAATTCTACCAAAAAACCAAACAAACAAAAAACTATAGAGAATGCAAAATAACCCATAGTGACTAGTAACAGACCAAGGAGTGGCTGCCAGAGGGAAGCATAGAGTAACCAAAAGACGTGAACTGTGGGCATGCTTGCTATATTAGCTTCCTGCTAGTATATACATATTCATCCCAAGATCATCAAGAAGTGCCTTCTAAATATTTTCAATGTGTACTTTTTTAATGTCAGTTATACCTTTATAAAACTGATTTTAAAAAGCAATTGTGATTCTAATGTGGGTTGTTTTCCTACCCTTTCTATAACTTATTAAGATAATGTCAAATTGCACTCATTTGAAAAATTAGGTTGTAATGTTTCTATCTTCGGTGTGTTATGGCAATAACACAATGGCAAGAGTAAGTGTCCCTGTTAGGCAATAATTTACATAAATATTTATAGCCCCATTTTTGAGTCTTGTGTTTTTAAGTTTTTAAATATATTTAAAACTTGATTTTGGGAGAACATATAAACTGTTATAATCATTGTTATTTTCATGTGGTTAGGTTACTTTAGATTTTTAAAATAATTCTTCCTGTCCCCCTCCATGTCTGCATGCCTAGATTTTCTGCTGTTAGTCTTAAATTCATCAGTAGTTCTGAGCACTTTCTTTGTAACAGCTCTACTTTTCTTTTTTAAATAGGAAACCATCATCATTTGAGCTCTTTCTATTTGTTTCTCTGTGCTTGTTGTTTAGATTCAAATGTTACAGACATAAATCTAGAATCTAATTTTTGCCTAATATTATGTTAACTGGTTTGAACTTTATGGAAGTTTTTGAATTCTTGGGAAAATTCAGTTCATATGCCAATAGCCTTGGTATTTTTATTGTGTTCTAAATTCTTCAAAATTTTACATTGTATGGCTTTAAATATGATGTAATTCCCTCCTATTTTAAAATTACATATACATTACAGAAAACACCATATTTAGCATTCATATAGAAGTACTGATGCCCAATACAAATTCTTCTGGACCTCTCCTTCAGGATTTATTAGTAAACAGAAAAAGTATCCACTTGGTCTTAACATGCTGTACCAGCTTCTGATGTAATAAAACATATGGATTCAAAAGACAAGTGTGATAAACACAGGGTGAAATTTTTTTATAGGCATTTTGTATGAAACACTCAGTTTTTGCATGAGCCTAAGTAATGTTTCCTGACACCAGTGTATCATAAGAAATACCTGCTCTACCCTGGGTATACATTCAAATGATTCCAAACCACAAGAACATCTCTTCAACTATGTTCATAGCAGCTTTATTTGTAATAACTAGAAACTGGAAACAACCCAGATGTTCCTCAACCAAAGAATGGATAAAACAGCTGTGGCACATTTACACAATGTAATACTACTCAGCCATCAAAAACAAGGAAATCATGTAATTTTCTGCCAAGTGGATGGAACGAGAAAAGCTCATCCTGAGTGAGCTAACCCAGACCCAGAAAGATGCATGTGGCATCTATTCACTTATAACTGGATTTTAGCTATAGAGTACAGGAAAACTATCCTATAACCAACAGACTAAAAGGAACAGGAACATAGACTTTGTTACCTGTAAGTAAGTGGATACTTTGCTCTAGTGGAGCTGCCATGTAGGCCCCCAGTACAAGAGGAAGCTCTTAGCCCTCATATAGCTGCTGAAGTGAAGGGGGCTGATATGTATGGCACTCCACACCAGAGGAGTAGGATAGGTGGGAGAAAGGGGAGAGAATGGGAGGGTGGGAAGGTAGGCCCAGGAGGGGTGGTGGAGGGAGGGTACTGTGATGAAGATGTAAATTGAAGTAATAAATAAACATTAGAAGAAGAAGAAGAAGAAGAAGAAGAAGAAGAAGAAGAAGAAGAAGAAGAAGAAGAAGAAGAAGAAGAAATACCTGCTATATACGGTAGTCCCTGCTGACATTCTTCGTATCCCTTTAAAATTTTGTAAAAGTCATTTGTCTTTCTGGTAATAAGTTGTGGGGTGCTGTGGGTCTCCCCTTTTCTTTGTGACTGTTGGCCACCAGTGCATATAGTTCAGGGGAGCAGAAGATGGGGAACAAGACTTAGAAGGCTGTGAGCAAGATGGATTAACAACAACCCAGGAATGGCTGCAGAGAGGCAGATCAACTTCATTGGTGTGAATGAAGGTTATATAGCACTTGGGGAATGGGTCAGGGTATCCAGGGAGAATGTAAATCGTTGGCTGGAGCTAGGAGTACCATGGGTGCTTCCGTTACATTTGGCAGCATGATCCTAACTATGATAAGAAGGTAGATGCAGTACCTAATTATCCTTTGGGCAGCAGGCAGAAGAATGTATCAAAGGTTACACACCAGATAGGATTCCCAGGGTTCCCAGGATTCCCAGATCAGGCAGAGAGGAGGGAGCCCCGCTAGGAAAGGGAGTATGTTCACCATTTAGCATGGTGCTCAGGACTTTCCATACATGTCAGACTACAACCTTAATAGTGTGGTCCAACAACAAGCTGAGGGAATCTGAGGATACATGGGTACAAATAGATCTTTGGTTGGCTAGGTTAAAATTTTAGTCATTTCCTAAAGCAATTTCTCCCATGAATTAACTTAAGTGATGCAGCATGCACACACACAAAAAAAATGTTCCATATGTTGCAAATAAACTGCTTTTATGAAACCAAATATTTTAGCAGAAATTGTTCCTTTTTAGTACAATTTATCACACTTCCTGAGACTTAATCCTGAGTGTCCTCATGGGCACAGTTCTTAGGGTGTCTTAGGGTATCGGAGTCACATCCACTTGCTCGGTTAGTGTTTTCTGGGTTCATGTGTTAATACTTTCACTTTTGGATTAGAGTCTGTGCTTACATTCTGGACAGAAATAAAAGAAAACTATATTGTCAGAAGAACATTACAGTGTTACAGTGGGGTTGCTTATGGATCCTCTTAAATGTGCTTGAAGAATCATAATGTCTTTTGACTGTGTATATATGGTTATGCTTTTAATCTGGAATGGTTCTCATCAGTTTATATGTTAGATATTTTCATCACAAATCCTGGCTGTTGACATGTTAGGAGGTGGAGTCTAATTGGAGGAAGTCGGTCATTAGAGGCATGTCCTTGGACAGAATACTGGATCTTTGACCCGTGAGATTTCTCTTTACTTCCCAGCTTCACCCTTCTCCATGTACTATCCATGGTGTTCTGCCAGGCTCATAGCAATGGAGTTAAACAACACTTGGACTGAACCCTTGAGCCCAAACAACCTTTTTCTCTTTTAAGTTCATTTATCTGAGGTTTCACACACAGGTGGGAAGCTGAATGACACACATTGCCCATGTCCCTTTTCTCATCATTGCTTTCCACTCTTTCTAACCATATAGTTATAAGAGGAATACAGAATTCACAATGGTGAAGACTTGCTGGGAGTGAGGGCTCTATTGCTTCCTGGCTTTGTGAATTTAGTCAAATGGCTTCATCTTTCAAACTTTGTTCCTCTCATACCCAGAAGCTGCCTGACAGTTTTTACTGCCTGTAAATAATTTCACAGAGGCCATCATCTGACATCGTCATTGAGATCATGACCAAACATAAGAGCAAACTAACTCATAGCCATGTCTATATACCAATAAGCAATCAATCAAGCCCAAATTCAAAGAATATTGTTCAAACTACATCAGTGACCAAGCATGTTTTCTAGCTAATAAGACCACTGGCTCTTCATGATATCTCTTCCGTTCTAAATTATTATTGAGGTACCCTATGTGGCCTTTTTGCATTCGTTTAAGACATCTTTCTTCTTCACAACTTCCTATGCTGGGTAAAGCCCACTTCTCCAAAGCCATTGACATTCTACAACACATGGTCATATTCTATTCTATTCACTGTACTAGTTTACGCATGTGGTATTTGGACTTCTGAGGCTGTCCTTACAGGGAAAATTGCTGGATTAATAACTGCTAATGCTGTCCATTCATTTCCTGGGTTCATAACAGAATATCTTGAACTTAGCTTTCATATTTGAACTGGACAATCTAAAGCCTACTTAACCATTAGGAAAAACTAACCCTTTATCCTAAATGCCCCAAAGCCTGGGCATCCACAGTTGCAGGCACCCTCTGTATCCAGCAGCCTGCTGAATTGAGACAAGGCTGACAATCTTAACCCAACTAGGTTAACTTGCTTACTTTGCCTTACCTAGTCCTTCCCGGACAAAAGCCACAGTCCATGCTTCCAGGTGTGTCCCCGCCCCCAACACTTGAGGCCAACCTCGTTATTCCTACCTCAACCCTGCACAGCATGGCACAGCATATTCCTTCCTCTTGAACACCGTGAGTAATAAATCATTCTTAATAGTTATCATCTGATACTCGTGCTCGCCAAACCTGAATAAACCACTAAGTCCAGATATATTTTACTACCCATGTTAAATCTTTCCCAGAATCCTGTCAATAAGACATTTGTTCCATGGTTTCCTTGGCATGTTTTCTCTATCAATAAATTGAGCCTGTCAACTTAAGTTTATTCAAGGACTGGTGGATTTATGTTGGTCCTAGATAGATGACAATATGTGGGAAAAGAGTGCGGAATATGAAGTCTAGTGACTAGAAACATTGAAAACCTCAAATATATTGTATAAATATGATCTAATTCCTTTATCTATGACTCATAGGCTCAGGAAATGACCTGGTGGATTGATCCATGTTTCTTTTCACAGAAATAGATATGTGACAAGTGAGATTGAAAAGTTAGTGGAAGTATTTTGCCATGTGGCTTAGGAAACAGGAAGTCCATCTATATTGATAGAGAATAATCTAATGCCTACAAGGACAAGGATGGGAAAGACAGAATTCCCTGGGCTCCTCAACTAGTGTGTGGTCTCAACTGATAAAACAAACAACTGTTAACAATTTGACACAGAACAAATGTATTAATTACTTTTCTTGTTGATATAAAAATAACTTAAGAAAATCTACTTATGGGAGTAAGGATTTTCTCTGGCTCACAGTTTATGGTACAGTCCATCATCGAATGCCAGGAAGCAGAGAGAGCTGTGGGGTTAACTCATTCAAATTTTGTACAATGCTCACAATTTTCCAACGACTAGAACACAAAACAAAACACCCAATATTTACCACAACAGTCAAAACCCAAGAATAGTATGTGATTCAAGAAGTATCTAACTTTATTTTTCCCCCAATCAAGCCTGTACATAAACCTCCCTGTTGGACAGTCATTTCATACCCTAATTCTGAGATAGACAGGCCCATGTGTTTGATGTCATAGTGAAAGAGATGTCACCTGGACTCTTTGGTTAAGCCCCCTTGTTTAACTGCTTCAGAAATGTCCCTCAGCTGTTATTTCTTCTCACATTACCTGAACTGCACACATTGTGCCACCCCACCAGGGAAGAAAGCACTGTCTTTAAGGTTGAGATTAATGAAGAGCTATCCATGTCCTTCTATTTTGAAATGTATGGAGTTTTAGGAAATGCTTCTAGTTTGGGTAAGAACACTGATTAAGTGAAAACACAGATGACTGTGAGCACATAGAAGAGAAGGAAGTAGCAGAAAAGCCCATGGGAGTATTCTAACAGACCAATTTTTTTTTTGAAGAGAGAAAACGAAATATGATAATATAGGAAATAATTTCCTTCAAACCATTCATATCTCTGTATCTTGGAGAGGGTTGTTCTGTCTTCTCAACTGGGTAGGCATCTGTCTGTTGGTGGAGATGGATGTTATAGTTTAGGCTGTGAGCATCAGCAGCCTCCCTGGGGCTTCTGTAAATACAACAGCCACTTCTGTCCACAGATTCTGATTCTGAGAATCTTTTAATCTCCAGGAAAGGCTGCAAAGCACACGGTTGGCTGCCATGTTCAAAATCACTGTTCTGAATGGCCTAGAATCTCCCAGAGAATTAAAGAAAAAAGCAAAAAATATAGATCAGGGGTCTGAACATCTAGCAGTGAGATGTGGGAAGACAAATAAAAATAAAATTGAAAAAAGGGGGGGGATAAACTCTCAGTGGCAAAAATAAGCTATGAGATTCCCTTCTCTCCTTTATCTTAGACCATTTATGTTAGAAACCTAAAAGTACTTTTTCTCTATCTGAAATGTCTGAGCATCCTTTTGAAACTAGATGGGTCTTTTGTGAGCATGATGACTATGGAATGTCTTTCTCAAAAACCTGGGCTCCATCTCTTTCAAACTTAGACATCAAGGGAGCCAGCACCCATTCCCACTCTTGCTGTCTCTGTGAGGCAGCAGGAGCCTCACTTCTGTAGCATCTTGCTCCAAACTGCAGAACTGTCTCCAGCCAGGAAAAGGTTCTTTCTTCTGGTTGAAACAAGCAAAGTAACAGTCACCAGGTATCGCCCAGTACTGTCGAGGTTAATTTTGAGACCCGTGTAATACTCAGCATGTGAGTGGCTCACCCATTTCTTAGTGAACTGCCTAAAATGTATGTGCCACATCCTGACTTCATGTTTATTCAATAATTAAACTGATTTGTTTCTGTCTCTGCTATCTTCATGGAGAGGTTTTCAGGGTCGAGGGAAGGTTTTATTGTATGCTATTGCCCTAGCAACTGGATTTATATATAATCACAGGTTTCCCAGGAGAAGCAGCAGCTTTAGTACAGAAACTGTAACTATTGGGGAAGCTTTGCTCCATGGCCACCAGGGCCAAAATCCAGTCCATGAGGATTGCCATAGGGTCAAAGTTCAGATCCCTTGACCAGTACTAGGTGGCTGCGCCGCCCAGGTGTGTGTGTGTGTGTGTGTGTGTGTGTGTGTGAAGACTTGAGGAAATGAGTCGCCAGTACTAGGCATGCGCAGATTGCTCTTACCCTCTTCTCCAGGGTCGGCTCTGAGGATCTCTTTTCCTCAGCCATTCAACGCTGGAACTCATCTCGTTCCAGGAAGTGCTCTTGATCACTGAGTGCCTGACTTGTGTGGGCTGTGGGGTTGCTGCTCACGTTGTAAACTTCTCTTTCCAGGCTTGCCCCCTGACCCTGCCTACCTTCTTACACAAGGATTTTACTTCACCCTGGGTCCTGGGCTCAGGGTTTCCCAGCATGGTGTATGGTGGATTATCAAGTGGGAATATCCATGCATGTGATCTGAGAGATGGCGAGCCCATCATCTCAGTATGTCACATTGCCACACCGAGTCTTTTACCACAAGGACAAGTAGGACTTAGAAGCTGGGAAAGAAAGTGATTAGAAACAGCTTTCCAGGCTGCATATAGGCCACATTTGTAGACGGTGGCAAGGGCTCATGTAGACCAGGCTGCCTTTGTCAATCCTCCTGCTTTTCTCTACCGCCCAAAAAAGTACTGTCACGAGCCATTATCTCCATTTCCACCACTGGTCCCCCTGCCGCCCCACCCCATTACTTTTTTTTTAATGAAGAAAAGTTACTCACCTCGCTCATTGATAGCCCCTTATTTCGAGCTTTTAGAGTAAGTAGACTTCAGATCAGACCACATGAAATTGCTTCTTTTTAGTGATCATCTGACACTGGGAAATCATTGTTTGGAGGGAGACAGTATCATCAAGAAGAGGTCTGTCTCAAAGGAGAAAAGATGGACAGAGCTTTTAGAAACAAAATTTCCCCAGCTTCATAATTCTATTAGCTCCATATCACAAATGTATCACAAAGTCTAACTGGCTTATTTTCTGTAGGTTGTCACATTGGTTGATTTAAGGACAAATAAATGGATGGATGAATATTTACTAGCTCTTCTACACTGTTTGATATGTGGCCATTTTCCTGCAGTTTCCCAGCTTTAATGGTGCATGCAAAAAAGAATCAAGAAAAAGACATCCCCAAACCTTGTCTGCAACTCTGAAGACAAGAGGTTTGGATATTCAGTTGCAGACAAATTTGTGGAAACTCATTTAGCAGCCAAACAACACCTGAAATGATGTAAAACTTTACATGGAATTTAGTTATCTCATTTAGTGTGACTATTCTCCTGTTTTCATGATTAAAACATTAATGTTAAATATCAGTGCTGTTCCAGATGCTATACATAAGCATGAATTACCAATTTCCTGATATTTCTGAATTTAAAGCACATGTGGTCCATAATGTTTTTCAGATAAAATTGAGGGCCTATATTACAGTTACATTTGTGCATATTCCCATTTACAAATTAATTTAAATGTTTCTCCTACCGTTTTGCAAAACATTAGGGACAATGTCTTCCACATACTCTCCTGTCATGAGACACAGATAGCTTCTCCAGCGTATTTCAAGCTCATCATTCCTACTACATAACTGCTGCACTCAAGCACTACAGAAAGAGCCAAAGGCAGAAACCAATATGCAGTGGATACCACAGTGTACTTTGATGTGTCTTTGTTTCTCTCCTAATAAATCATTTGGGAAACATACTACATGAACATTTGGGGTTTTACTATTAAATTCAATTATAGTTTTATTTAAAGTGGCTAAATATAAAATTTAAATATCTTAAAATCTAATTACATTTCAAGTCATATGGAGATTAAAATAAAATTTACTTCTATGCTTACTGTAAAATCAATTGAATTTGAAAATGTTATGCTTCTATTTGAGAAAATGTTTAACCTCTGGTTTTGCCATTATGATTGCTTTATTAATAAAGATAAGCCAATTATTAACAAGTCCACTTAACCATCGATTTATCCATCCATCTACAATCATTGTATTCATTTAGCCAACCACTAGCTTATATTTTTATCACTCTAGTAGTTAACTTTCCCTGACTATGACAAGAAACTGAGATAACTGATTTAACAGGAGAACAAGTTTATTTGGACTCATGATTCCAGGGGTATCATTATACATTCAGTTGTCTCTGTCGCTTTGGGGCCTGTGGGGACATGTGCCATCATAGTGGAATCATGTGACAGTCTCACCTCCTGGCAGCTGGGATGAAAAGAGGAAAAGAAGAAGGGACCCCATGTCCAAGAGAATACTTGCAACGACTGAACTTTCTCTCACAACTACCTCTTCAGGGTTTCACCACCTAGTAATGTCACAGATTGGCAGCAAAGCCTTTGAGGGACACTGTAGAGGCAAGTCATAGTAACCACCTAGTTCTGAGGCTCTGCTAAATTCTAATAGGATTAGCATTTTGATATTGTCCTTGTGGAACTTTAGAATGAAGACATGCTACAACTCAGGAGGAGATTGCTTTGAACTTAGAGGAAGCATTTAACAAGACAGATGATCTTTAAAAGAATCAGAAGGACAGATAATAAAAAGCCTGGGCTTGGAAGCCAGAACACCCAGTTTCAGGTTCCGTGCTACTCTTTATTCTCTGCATGATCCAGGCAATCTGCTTAACCCATCCCATCTTAATTCCCTTGTCTATAAATGAGAGGAAAACGTTACAGCACTACTTTACAAGTTTTTTTTCTAAGGGTAAGTACATCATTCTAAGCTCTGAAATAAAGAAATCACAATACTTTACACATAAGTACTCAATAAATGCAGTCTTACACCTTACATTTGATTCTCTTTAGTTCTTTTGACTTTCTGTTTTATATCCAATTCTCTGGTTAGTTCATTTTTTTCAACCATTTAAACATTCACTGAACACATATAGTATATCTGAGACAATGGTCTGTGTAGGGATTCAAAGACTCAAAGTCTAACAGAGGAGAGAGACTAGTAAGAGGAATCGAATCAGTAAGGGACAATCAAGGGGAAGAAAGCACACTGACTGCACCCTGGAAGACAGAGCTGAGAATACAGAGTTCTGGTTGCCTTGGCAACTGATATTCCATAAACATGCTCTATGGAGAGGTTTTCAGCAAACAGCCTAGAAACTTTTAAAAATCTACTCATTAAGCAGCAGTGAGAAGTGGTGAGGACTTCCACATTGCTGACTGTAGGTGGAGACAAAACTGCAAAATCCAGATCTCTGTGACCAAAACCTCCTCTACTATGTATGTGCCCTTGAGCAGGCTATTCAACTCTGCTGTGCATGTTCCACACCTGAAGATAACCGCACCTATTTCATAAAAGAAAAACAATATGTAAGCTGCTGAACTTGTCACTTGCACATATTGAATATTTGATACTTAGCTAGTGTTATTACTACTCTAATTATTCTTACAAATAATGAAATAATTTTCATTTTAGAACACATTTTAATGGCAAAATGTTTTACTCATTCCCATAACCATTCTCTTCCTAGTCTAATACACTGTCGCTCTGAAATATGTTTCCCTTACAGTAGCAAAAGGATCCAGTGTTACTGTCATCATAGCAACATGAATGCTGATACTAGCACCCACGGGTGCAGAAAGAGGACACTGGTCACACTCAGAAATATCTCAAGAGATGATTTAATTCTCTGGTGGAAATGCCTCTTTGGAGAAATTCGTGTTTGCCCTCAAAGCCTGACCATGAACACTCTGGCATGGTGAACACACTAATTGTAAAGTTCTTTACAAGAAAAGAACTTTAAAAGCAAACCAATGTTCCATTTGTGTTACTTAAACCTTAGTCCGAAATTCTTGTTTTAAATTTTTATTTTGTCTTTGGTAATTTCATATATGGTCAGTTTTTTTGTCTTCTCTTAACACCTGACACAGAGCATGTAGCCATATGATGATTGACTTGAAAGTTACATGTACAAAACTCAAACCCGCACAGAAGCTATGCCAGTGAACAACTAGGTTATTTTAAACTAATGAAAACGATTTTTGAGTTGTATCAATATGAGTACACCTCAGCTTTTGGTGGCTGCAGGAGAGCATTCATTCTTTGTAACCCAAGAGGGAACCCAGGCACCCATCCAGTTATTCTTTCTTCCGGAGCAGCCCTTGGGGCGCAGGGGCGAGGAGATTTGATTCTGGTTCCTGGTGTTACAAGGTTCTCTTCACAAGAGCAGTCAGCATGACTTTGAGCTCAGAGGCCGCAGGGATCCTTGCCAGAACCCAGGAAGCTTAATGATCTGCTTCCTCCTCTCACTACCAGGAATAATTTACGAATTTACAGAGGTCTGCCACACCTTTCGGCCCTGTATTTAGACTTTGTTTCATCTCTGGAGCCAAGGGATTCCATCCCAAAGGTCAAACCAGTCGGAAGCTGCCTTGACATCTGACAGGATGAATCTTTCCCGGGGCGGCTCCCAAGCCCTGCAGGTGGCTGAGCAGCAGAGATCACTCTGCATCCCAAAGTGAATGCCTTGGCTTCCAGATTTTCACAGAGCATCAAAGGCTGATGGATGGGGCTTGCCATCCATTTCAGAGGAGAAGAGGTACTGGAGGCAGTATTAATTATTGTATCTGGCTAACCTCCCTACCCACCTCGCGACGCCCTCCAGGCTCAGAAGCCCATAACCCCTGACTGCACAGGATTTTCTTGGCAGACAGAGAACCTCTTCGGGAACTTTCCATTTGTCACTTGCCAAGACTCTGCCGCCAGTGTGCTGTCAGTGCGCCTGGCTTGAAAGCGTTCCTGGGAGGTGTTTTGGGGGCTGAGGTTTGTTCTCACTTGCTCTCACTGTGTGTGGGAAGCTCCCCCGGGAAGGAGGCTGTGGCTGGGCACGCCCAGCTTATCACTGATCTTCCGCTGGCAGGGTTGAAGGCTCTCAAGCCATGGAAGGCATCCAGGCGCATGGAGGAGGCTTACAATCCTCCTATTATTTTCACTGTACTCTGTTACTTTCCTCTAGCGATGAAGTCAGAACGCCATAAATCGTTTTCCGTTTGCTTTGTAGAGGCCCCAACATTTTAAGTCCCAATATCACATTTTTTTGATGATATTCCCTTTGTAAATTTTGCAACATAACCTTTGAGGGCTAGTAGCATAACCTGTTAGAAATCTCGCTTGAAAACATTTAACTGACTCTAGTCCCCACTCCCCTCCCCTTTCAGGATTTCATTTCTGCTTAGCCTGTAGCCTGTAATGTCTTTTTATTAAGATCAGAAATTTAATTATGTACATATTTGAAACCTGAACCCATTAAGTCTACAGATCCCTTGAAAATGCCATTTGCCAGGTGTGCAATCACAGTCAATGTGCAAAAATGCCGCACAACAATTAGGCTTTAAAGCTTAACTTAAAACGGGCTGAGGGACTAGCTCTTTAGATGGAGAGAAATAGCTCTGGAGACGTTAGAGCAAATCAGGAAAGCGTCTGAATATATGAGAAGTGAAATGAAGAGAATTATTTCCCTACAAAAGATATTGGCAAGGAGAGGAAAATTAAAGCAAAGAAGGAAATGAAGACTATAAGAGAAAAAGGGAGCAGAGACCACTAACACAGTGGGTCTCGACTTACGGATTGGGACCCTTTTGCAGATATTTACATTATGATTCATAACAGTAGCAAAATTGCAGTTATGAAGTAGCAACAAAGTACTTTTATAGTTAGAATTATGATTGTATAATTATATAGGGACTGTATTAGAGGGTTGCAGCATTAGGAAGGTTGAGAACCACTGATCTAACAGGAGGCTCTACTGCCCCCTCTCTGGTCAATGAAGACTTACCTAAGCTGAGGCAGCCCCAGGCCTTCTGAATGTTCCCAGCTCTCCACACCCCCTCAGTATGTCCGTGCTTTTTCGTGTATTCTTTTCCCCTTCATATCATCATCATGATCTATGATCTGTCTTTCCTACTAGACTTTAAACTCCCCAAGCTCAAGGATCTGGAGAAATGTCTAAGATAGTATTTCCTGTGAAATAAGGTATCTGTGACTACAATTGTCCATGGAGGAGGTAGTGTCTGTGACAGGCTTGAGTAGGCACACCTTCCATTTAAGCTCCTTTAAGTAAGGACTTGGTATCAGGGGGACTGTCAGCACACAGCCTTAACTTTCAGCCAATCCTTAGACCTGCCCAGGGCTGCCTCACTCCAAAAAGAATGTTTCTGGAAGATGGGCACATCCAATGCCTAGGATGGTCATCCGCAGCTGGTTGGGGCAACTCTGAGTGGGTATTCTAGCTCCATAGAGAAATGGTGGGCCTGTCTAAAGCTATTGATGTCCTTTTCAAGTTGACCTTTCTCTCCGTCCACTCCTGGTTATATATTATCTCTGTCTATCTGTCTGTTTGTCTGTATCTCTGTGTGTGTATCTGTTAGTGTGTATTTGAAGGTCAAAAGGTCATTCTCCAGTGTTGTTCCTCATGATCCACTCACCTGTTTTTATATTTTGAGATAGGGTTACTTATGAGAACCTGGGACTAACAGATTGAGCTAGGCTGGATAATTGGTGCCCCTGAGGTGTCCATCTGTCTCTGCCTTCCCAGGACTATGAGCTTGCATCATCACACCTAGCTTTCTTGTATGGGTGGTAGGGCTTGAACTCGGATCCTCATGACAGCAAGAACTTTATTTACTGGCTATCTCCACAGCCTTCCATCTTCATTCCTGCTTTTGCTCTACAACTATTTGCATAAAGTAATCCCTAAGGATGCTCCTTACATCAAGTCCCAGCTCACAGGGGTTAGCAAGAAAGCTCTATTTATGCCATCTTTCAGATAAGGCTAAAGAATAATAAAAGACAAAAGGTACTGAATTTATGCAGACATATCTTGATATTTTTAATACTTTAGAATTCTAGAGGAGAAAAAGCAATAGAAAGGAGGAGAAAGCAGATTCTGATGGAATGAATAACAGGATATACTGGAAGGTGTGTGCACACTGGCTCCTCAGCCCCTGGCATGACAGTCCTGTTCTGTCCCACAGAAGAAGAATTTGAATCCAAATATCTTCACAGTTTCTTTCCATTCCAAGCTACTCTCAGGCTGAAGGAGGAGGTCTAGGAGCATTTACTGAGAACTCAGCTATAAGCAGAAGGGCCCCAAAGATGACCTCCAAACTGTAAATCCAGGAGACAAACCTAAAGAATAAGAAAACGTACCATCCAGAGTTGCAGTCAGTGATATAGCAGCCCTGAGAGACTGTCATCCTGACAACTCGGGAGGATATGTGTGAAAAGAATTCCTTTGATAGCTGCCTGCTAGAGATAAGTGCCGCCTTTCAAGGTAAGCAGGTAAAAAAGGACGAAGAGGGCATGGGCTGAGAACAGAGTAGAAATCAGGATGGGAACAGCATGAGCAGCTCAATCAGACGTGAAAGCGTAATCGCTGACATTTAAGATGAAGAGATTGGCAAAGAGGAATGGTTTGCCGCCTTGGAAGCAAGACGTAGGGAATTCAAGAAAGTAAGTCACAAATGAAAGTGGGAATCTTACCTCATTTTGATCTCAGTTCCCTCTGGTTTGTATTTTATTTTTCTGTTGAAGCAACAGTCATCCAACGAATAGACATTAAATGCTTGCTCTGTTTACTTAGGCTTCCTTGGTGCATTTGAGACGGAACAAAATTAAGGAAAAGAATTTATAGTAAGAGTATGAGTAGCAGAAGGAGAAGAGTAAGAAGCCCTACCAGGACAGCAGCTATAGAAGCCCTAAGAATTTGGTGACAGGAAGGGTAGTCTCTCCTGACATCTGACCCATTTTATCCACCTGGCTCTTACATTTTAACCTTCTGGGAAACAAGTCAACAGATTAACTTGAGTCACTCCTACACCTGATTGGAAGGGTAGGGTCCTGGCAAGGCCACATGCACACTCCAAGGAGAAACAAAGGTCTGTTATCAGCAGAAGACAATGATGGTTACTGGGCTATCAGATGTTTCAGATACCTCTTCCACATATTATGTGCCAGGGAGATGGTTATGTATTGGTAAATATGGGATCAAAGACAATAACTATGTTTGTAAAAAGTAGAACATATAATGATGATAAAATAAGAAATCCACATAATAAATATAGAACAGAGAGAATCATCACAGACAAATAATAAAGAAATGGAAAGATGCACAAACTTTGGGCATATTTGGTCAACTAAAATAGTCATAATTATACGAATGATGTTGCTGCAGTCAGTATAACCTCTGGTGTCAAGAACACAGGGTCCAATGAAAAGGTACAGCAGGATGTTGTTAGACAGGTTAGAAGTTGAAAGGAAGGAGAGGTTACTGGTCATGGCTATGGGATTTTCTGGAGGGATAGAAATGTTAAGAAACTAGATTAGAAGAAATAAACAACTTTGTGAATATATTAAAAATAATTAACTTTTAAATTTTGAATGAGGATAATAGGCCATGGATTATAGATACTGCCCTGATAAAGTTATTATGTAAAGTTAAAAAAATAAAATAATAACCAAAATCCATGGTGTGGGAGATATTGTTAGTTGGCTACTCACACTCATTTTCAACCTGATTTTTCTTTGCCTACTTTAGTTATGCATTTTTGGCAAGCTGACATACTTTTACAGACTTGCTTGTAACTATAAATGGTCAATTGATATGTTTTTGGTCAGTATGTATGGATTAAGTAATTTTACTGTCCCCGTGACCAAATACCTGATAAAAGGTTACTTATGCGAGAATAACTTCATTTGGTCTCACAGTTTGAGGGTACAGTCCATCATGGCTGGAGAGGAATGATGGGTGTCTGAGGCAGCTGGTCATTGTGTTCATAGATGGGCAGCAGAGAGCAGAAAGCAAGTGGAATTGGATGCTAAAACTTGAATGCTCACTTCCAGGGACTCATTTTCTCTAGCAATTTTCCACCTTCTAAAGATTTGATGGTTTTCTAAACTAACTGGGGACCAAGTGTTTAGACATTTGAAATTATGGGGCACATTTCACATTCAAACCACAACAATTTGGAAGCAAAACTCTGCTTAGAGCAGTGGTTCTCAACTTTCCTCATGCTGTAACCCTTAAATACAGATCTTTATGTTGTGGTGAAGCCCAACTGTTGATGGGTGTTTTCTATATTTCATGTATTTCTAGACATTTCCCATTTATCCTGTTTTTGGGTGCACATAGTCAGTTACCTCTGCTAAGTTTCATTGGATCATATTCCTCAGAGATCAGGGAGAATCTGCTCTTGTGCCTGACTATCCCAGAATCCTCTCTGCCTAATGGATGTCCCACCTATTATACCCTCTCCAATAGACCATAGGCTTTTTATTGACATTGATGCATCCACACAGTACATAAGAGATTGCTTCTACACCTAGCCATAAAATTATTTCGTTGCTACTTCATAACTATTATAAATCATAATGAAAATATCTAATATCAGAATATCTGATATGTAGGATATTTGATATGTGACCCCCCCAAAACAGTGGTGACCCATAGGTTAAGCATCACTGTGCCAGAAGGTTTTGAGTTTGGAACATGCTTTGGCTTCTCTGATATATCTGGTATTATAGTTTTCCTTTTCTTTTTGCTTAGAATATGGTATCTAGTGATATACCAGCCATATTGAACAAGTATGGTATAATAAGTAAAAGCAGTAAACAAAGAATGAGTAGAATTAAGGTCTTCTAACCAATATCAAGGGACATTCTTGTTATATGTAAATTAATGTCAGTGAGGTTTTTAGATGCTGACAATTAAATATGATTGCCAATTGATACACAGGGAGCTATTTTATACCGAAATGAATCTGGCATATACTTCAAGGAAGTAAATGAGATATAAATATGCTCCACATAAGTGACAGGTGAATAATGTATTGGAGAGGAAAACAGTCATTCCAGGTCACCGAGGAGTCAGAACAACTGCACCCATTTCCTACATGATGCAATCAGAAATGCAAAATGCAAACCTGGACTTTTTTTCCTCCTGAGCCTGGAATCCACCTTCACCTCCTTTCCTTTAGAGCAGCAGTTCTCAACTTGTGGGTCCTGACCCCTCTGGGAGTCAAAAGACCCTTTGACAGAGGTCACCTAGAACCACAGAAAAACATAGACATTTACATTATGATTCATAATAGTAGCAAAAGTACAGTTATAAAGTAGCAACAAAAATAATTTTATGGGTGGGGGAATCACCACAATATGGGCTGTATGAAATAATCACAGTGTTAGAAAGTTGAGAACCACTGCTTTAGAGAAAGGGTGTTTACCATTTCATTATTGTTTACACAATGATTATAGCCTGATTTAATTCAATTTCTTTCAAGCTATCCCAGATATGCTGAGTGTTTTGTCTTACAATCATTCCATCACCTAGCCTGTGCACATTCCAGACTTAATTAATAGCGATAGAAAGGCTCTGCAGCGACTGCATCTGTTCTGCCTTCACATTTTATTCTGCCTTTTAAAACTCTTCTCATATCCCTTTAAGTCCACCAATATAAGCAGCCAGACAGATATATTCCACTGCCACCCTCAGATTCATCTGACAAAGGTCTCTGTGCCACTGGATACCACTATGTGCCCAGTGGTCACAGTCATGTCAGCCCACAGGACTTGCTAAAGACATACGTAAATGTATTCATCATCAAAGGACTCTATTTCTTATTTTAGTTTTTGTCATTCTTCACTCTTCTTGAAGTCACTCATCTTTTGGTCTTTGTAACATCCAGTTTTCTTCTCTTTTAACTATTTGTTATGGAGAATTATAAACATATGTAAAAATCTGAATACAACAATAATGAAAATCAGGCCAATCATGACCTAGTTTCAACTCTTGGCGAATCTTGTTTCATGTAGAAACAAGATTTTTACTCATCCCCTTCTCTTATGAATTAGAAGAAATCCCAGACATCTTGTTGTTTCACCCATCAGGTTTTCAGCTTGTGTTCCTAAAAGAAAATAAATATATGTTTAAAATGTATGACCTGGATGTCACCATAATATATAAAAATGGATATCTTTACTTGATTTAATTTCTGTTTCCCTTGAATGATGACTCGATGGGTGATTAACTGGATAAGAGAGGTAAATTCAAGATGAACTATTAGGGAGCCTACTACTGAGTTCAATAATCAAATTGATGCTTCATTCTTTAGCCATCTGACTCCATGCTTGCCTCCAACCAATTCTGAACTTGAAAGAGAGGTGCCTTTCTCCATTGGCAGAGCATGAACCATCTTTAAACATAAAAAGGAAAATGGCAGATGAAAGAAGTGAAGAATTGGCATGATTGCTCTGGGGAGTGGAAGAACTATGGAGAGTGGATGGGAGGAGCAATTATTTTCTCTTTGATTCAATCCTCTTAACAGCATATGACTCTTTAAGATGTATGCATCCCATTGTTTCTGAACTGCTTCATCACATCTCACCTGAACTATTGCAGAACACACTACCTAATACATCTGTGATAAGCTGGGTTGTGACCCCCAAATTTATGTGAAGATGCTAATCTCCTGTAAGTCTAAATGTGACAATATTTGGAGATAATTATGATTAATTAATTAATATTATCCTTCTTCACTCCTTCTTGAAGTCACTCTTCTTTTGGTTTTTGTAACATACAATTTCTTCTCTTTTAATTTTTTATGATGGAAAATTATAAACATACGTAAAACAGGAAAATACTGATAATGAAAATCAGGCCACATATCACCCAGTTTTAACTCTTGGCGAATCTTGTTTCATGTAGAAACAAGATTTTTCCTCATCCCCTGCTCTTATCTCCAACACTGCTTCTGTAAGTCCAAATGTGACAATATTTGGAAATAAGGTGTTAAAGATGCAGATATATAAAATGAGGTCATATGGCTGGTGTCTAACAGTGGTAGATATCTTTCATCGAAGAGTGCATGAAGAGACAGATGTGTATGGGGGGAAGATGATGAGAAGGCAGGAGATAATCATTAACAAAGCAAGGAGAAAGGGCACAGAAGAAGCACCTTGTTCACTCCTTGCTACACAATGCTGTCCTGCAGGAATAACAGCCATTATTATTAGAGTCATGCAAATATTTGTTGGAGACCCTCAAGATCTGACCTCTTGATGTTCTCTCATAGGAGGAGAGTTGGGGAGATTACTGGAGCTCAACCTAAAATATTAATCACCCTCTCCTGTCCTCCTAGTTAGCTCTAGGGAATTTTGCCCTAAAGGCATATGGCCTTGGGCAGTTCTAGAGTAGATGGGTATAGAAGATTATGAGAAAGGGGAAATGCCATTTATACAGCTATGGGAAAGTCCTCATACTTGCAGTAAGACTTCCAGTGGGGCTGCTGCTTTGCGGCCACTCTTGCTACTATAATTAACCTCTCACCCATGCTCTGTATGTAGGTGAGTTCAATAAACTCATTGGTTTTCAACTTAGACTTTGGTGAACTTATGCCTCGGTTTGTCATTGTACATTGTACACTGCCTTTTGCTTGCAGCTTCCTGAGGACAGAGTTCCTGCAAACAATGCTCTTTGACTTCAACGTAAAAACCTATAACGAAATGAACTGTAATTTGGGCCACTCCATCTTGTATTTTGTTATGGGAGCTGCAAACAAATACATGCTCTTTCTGCCTTTTTCTCTGTCATCTGATTCACCTTTTAAAACAGCATTAGAGGAAGCTTTCAAAAATGGGGATCTACCAAATTACATGTCTGTCTAAAATACCCAAGTGACTATACATGCTGCTGGGTAAAACCTAATTCCTTGGTATGGTGTCAAGGACCAGCCTTGTCACACAGCACAGGCTCTTAGGATGGGGCGGAGCGGCGGGCAATCTTCCAGGTCTGGCCTGCTTCAGGGCTGATGGCCCTGACTGCAAGGGCTGATGACACTTGCAAGTAGCTAGCTATGGGAGAGAGAGAGAGAGAGAGAGAGAGAGAGAGAGAGAGAGAGAGAGAGAAATATGCCTTTTCTCTTCCATAGCTCAGAGCAAGCCCTTGCTGATGACTACCAGAGTTAAAATGACCAACCTTTTTTCCTTTGGTTGGGGCTATAAGCTGAGGAGGTGGTAAAAACAGCCTTTGTTTTGTAAATTACCAAAAGGGCTTGGCCTGCTAAACCCCACTGAGAGCTTAGTGGGCTAAAGTACACCTTGGCCAACTTATCTCAGAAGTTGATGGTGAAGCTTAGAGGTTTTTGCCTGACTCATGAGTTATATGAAAATAAGAAGAAAGGGATGAGGACAGAGGGACTCTCTCACACACACTCACACCAGAAAGAAGAAATGGACGAAGCTAGGATGCAAGGATAATTTTAATGTGGTGACCATTTTTTTTTATACCCTAAGTGAGGGCTCTTTATATCAAAGAAAGAATTATCTCATGGTTAGGAGGCATTTATCACAAGGACAGATAAAACCATTGTAATAGGAGAGCATTTAACAATCACACATTTTAGTACTCAATTAAATTTTGCTTTTCTAAATACATGTTAAGTTTAAGAGGACAGAATATTATGTCAAACCTGACAAGGTATAAGGAATTACAACAAAACAGTTTGTGTATTTTATCATAAAGATTTGTACTAAATTTAGGAATTTCTTGGTAGCCTCATTTTATCCTAGGTTCATGGGAAATTTAAAACCCTTTATTAGATTTATGGTTTGCATCTGGAGTCAGTCTTATCACCTCTAGAATGAAAGCTTATCTGAGGTCATATCTCAAGCCTGTCACCTAATGAGATACATAATGTTTGATAAGAGTATTTACTACAGCTCTATGTTTTTCTATCAACTATCTAACTTCTTTGACTTCTAGAATTGTTTGAACTGAATCAGGAAGTTGTTAAAGTCTGGCCAAACAAGAAGAGTGGCAATTAGCAATGAGGGAATCTTCACTCCATGTCAGTAATAATAGATGACAGGAAAAGCTGGGTGTTAGCAAGAAGCAACTCTGGGGTGCATCTTTAGAGTAGACTTTGCAAAATGCCAGATAGCTTTTTAGGAAGCTTACATGTTTATAGAACCCCTTTCTTAGAGAGCTTCTGACAATGCTTGAACACTGTATATTAAGGGCCTAAGAATAGCAGATGGACATGAAGGAAGGAGCCTCAAGAGCATTAGGCTCCTGACAGCAAGGGAGCTGAACTCTCCCCTTACCTTCTTTCATTACCCTCTCCTTAGCAATGTGCCAGGGCTATTCTGAGTTACTTCATCCCCCAATGTGCCATCTTTCCTGCTTTCTTATTTTTAGAGGTTTGTCTTTCTTGCCCAGAACACCTCCATTCAGTCTACAATCCCATCCACCTGTGTGATAGCAACTTCCGTTTTGAATCTGGTGCAAGTGCCATTTCTATAGGGAAATCTTTCCTTGGCTCATTCCTTCAGGCGTGTTTCTTTGCATCCACTTGGTCTCCTGCCCAGGGTTCTACTCTAGATTTGAAACAATTTTCTCATCATTATTTTGTCATTTATTAATTGAATGCTTAAAGGTTGATACTACAGATAACTATATATTCTTGGAACCTACCACAACAAGTTGTATATAGTAGTGCTGAAAACAAATGATGATCTATTGACTATCATAGGAATGAATCTATAAAATTGGATTAATTATGCTTACACATCATACCTTAAAATATATTAACAGGTAACATTTGTGGAAATATTAAATTTACATTAGTAATTGATTTTGAACTTTCAAAAGTGAACTGAAGCTTCAATGTATTACTTGATCTTGAGTCTGTATACACTAAGAAAGAATCATTTTTCAACCCCTAAAAGTGTGTGATTTCACATTAAAACATAAAATGTGAAGACATATTCCTGAAAAAGTATTACAGGCAATCTGACCACACTACTCTTTCTGTTTTACAACTCCACATATATATATTTTACTTTTTAAATTGATACAGTCATTGTACATAGCTATAAGGTACAAGATGCTATTTCAACAAATGCATACAGTGTGTTATGATCAGACCAGGTAATTGGCCTATCCATCAAACAGTTAACATTTCCTTGCCAACCACTTTCTTTTATTGACAAGGAAATTGAAAAGAAGCAATGGTGCCCTCCATTGCCCAGCCCACTGTTACCAGAACCAGTTCAATGCACTTATATTGCCTCTTCTGAAAGAAGAAATACTGCAGTTAGAATAGCTGGGAAAAAAGTATTTAGATGTAATTTAACAAAGAGAGAAATCACCAAATGTACATTTATGAAAATAATTGTACTTCAAAATTCTTTTTCTAGTAAAAGATTGTGAATGTACTTCATCCAATATTGATATATCCTTTAGCATTGGGGCATTTTGGAGTATTTATTGTGAAAATCTGCATTTGAATAATGTATAAAGATATGTATATTCAAATTGCCTTTGAATAATATATAAGCTGGGATGGTTTCCTTTTTCATTCAGAGGTTTTCTTTAAAAGATCTACAAATATTTGTGCTATAGGTATAGTTTCTGGCTTACATGCTTTTTTCATTTCATTGTAGCATTTTGGGTTCTATGTTCCTGATGTAAGCTTACAAAACAGCATTAATACCAGAGATACAGCATGCCAAAACATCAAATTTATATCACCTGACTGTCAGCACAATTTAGATGAATAATCTTAGGAAGAATTGCAAACTTGTTGGCTGTGTGTGTGGGGATTCATGTCTGAGCCTAAATCACATGCAATCAAGGGATTCAGACCCTTTCTGGATTTTCAGAGGAGTGTGAAAGCTAGTGGTCCAAAGACTCCTATATGCATACTTGCTGTGACATTTTTAGGAAAGCATATTCACAGATTAGAAAGTGAACTCTCACCTCTGCTTCCAGAACACAGTGTTCCAGTTCAATGAAGGGCTCAGGGAAAGTAGCAGAGCATTTCTTCTTTAGAGCTTTGGGCTTCCTCCTTGGTAAAGGCAGGGGTGGGAAAGTGACCACAGGTCTACAAGTAGAGATGAGTTGGAAATTGCCTCAGGAAGCACTGTGCACAGTTTCCATACATGCTTATGTATACCTATAGCAGCAGAACTTGAGAAAATGTAATGTTTGAGTTGTATCTTGGCTCTAGTGTAGGCCTTGTCTGGGGAAAAGATCATCATGGACACCAGGATCCCTGAGGACAAAGATATGAGCTGACTATGAACTCATGGGAGATATTTTCAGAGACTCCCTCATTAGCGATACGATTTTGAAGGGTACACAAAGTCCAGTATGATAGAACTTATTTAGACATTAACAAATCCCTTCCAGGTTCTTCTCTATGAAATCTACATAGAGCATTGAACAAAGCAGATTATGTCCTACCCCATGGGGCTCACACAATGTATGTGCATGACAGTGCTAAAAATATATACATGTTATCTAACATAGAAAGTAGTACAAACTATAAAACAAATGAGAGCAGAATAAATGAGTGAGTTAGAAATGCAAATGGGAGAAAAAAAGAAGTTTGTCTGACTTATTAAGATGACATCTCAATAAAAAAATGAAAGAGACAAAGACATTAAAAAAGAAAGTACCTAGGGGATCTGTGTTAAGTCAGAAGATAGCTTGAGTGATGTTATTAAGGTAGGAACATGGTTGCCATCGTCCACCAATCCCAAGGAGGCCAGCATGATTAAAAGTGAATAAATAAAGTCAATAATTAAATAAAAAAATATTTGGGGCCAAATCACAAAGGTCTTGTAGACTTTTGCAAGGAGCTTACTCTAAGTGAAATCACAAATGTCTTGTAGACTTTTGTAAGGAGCTTACTCTAAGTGAAATGAAGAGATACGTGAAGTCTTAAGTTGACAATTATATAATTACATCTTAGGATCTCTTAGTTTTCCATGTTGAGGATGGTATAGAATCTAGGAGGTGTGCAAAATTAATTAAATTACTATTTAAATGATAACTAATTCTGGAAATTAATATGGTGGCAGTTATTACTTAACCCATTATTTACTAAATAAAAGACATAGAGATCTGTTAGGTTTAATATATGCTTTAGAGCACTACAGCTGTGTAGATAATCAATCCACTAAGCAATCTGTTTGTCTCCCCTGCCAAAAAAAAAAGAAAAACCCATAATACTTGCATCTATTCCATTTCGGCTGGTTCTAGTCCAAGCCACTCCATGGCAACCTATAGTTCTCTAATCTCCTCTCCTTCTTTCTCCATTCTCTCCTCTTCTCCTCATTGTTCCTTTACTACCCCAAAAGCCTGGGAACCTTGGCTCCACCTCCCTCTCTTCTTGCCATCCCAGGATGGAAGCAAATTTATTAGACAATGAAGGATAATTTGTGAGGCAAAGTTTACTAAACATCATTCTGGATACATGAGAATTTTTGCCTAGGACAGTAAGTAACTTGGGGGGCAAGAAATTAACATTTTAATACATAGTAGTTCCAGGTTAATTCCAACAGGGATGAGCCAAAAGAATACAAACAACAATGTATGTAAAATCCTGGACTAGAAGGTAGAAGTAGTAGAGAGAAGTGGCTAGATTGGAGATGCATTCTGTAAGTAAAGCAAGGAGGATCTTTTGGGTTAGTGAGAAAGAGGTGTCAAGGATGGAAGAGCATAGCAAAAGGCAGGAGAGAGTTGTCATCAAAGTAGTAAGAAAGTAGGACACTCAGGTGTTGGTTTTGGAATATTTCATTTGGAATGGCCACTGTTCTTCCACATGGGGATTTAGACTTGAAGTGTCTCAGTTAGGCCAACCTCAGCTTTGGTGCAGGTGAGAGATTCCTGAGAAATTTGGACTACATTATGGTTTGAGTAGGAATGGCCCCCATAGACTCATGTGTTTGAATACATGGCCCATAGGTGTTGGAAACAGGCAAAGGAATTTGTCTTAAGTACTGCCATTCTGATTTCAGACTCCATTTAACCTAAAGTGATCAACTCCCTCTCCAAGCAACAATAATTCCCCCAAACATAATGCCTATTTCTAACTACAGAAAGAACAAATGAATTTGATTGGTTGGGCAAAAACACTTACAATTCAATGTCAATTGACAATAATGGAACACTTAGGAAGGTCTTTAATCCCCAGTTTCTGATTGGTGACAATTATAACTGTAACTTGTCCCAGGTGCTTGCCAGTTTTATGCTTATAAACCCTGCTTCAGTCTTTGCTCATGACTGCCAGAAGAAACAAGGCTTCCAAGTCCCTGACTGGTGGCCCTGCTCGATCAGCAACTGCACTTATGTTGCGTGAATAATAAAAGATTTTGCTGTTCACGAGCCCACTGGTGTATTCTCTCCCCTTCTTCATGACACACAATAGACATGATGTAACTTGAGGAGTGGCACTATTAGGAAGTGTGGCCTTGTTGGAGTAAGTGTGGAGGTGGGCTTTGAGGTCTCATATGCTCAAGCTAGGACTAGTGTGGCAGTCTCCTTCTGTTTCCTGCTGATCAAGATGTAGAACTCTCAGCTCCTTCTACAGCACAATGTTAGTCAATGTGCTTTCCACCATGATAATAATGGACTAAACCTCTGAAACTGTAAGCCAGCCCCAATGAAATGTTTTTGTTTATAAGAGTTCCTGTCATCATGATGTCTCTTCACAGCAATAGAAACCCAACTGAGACACATCACAACCTGTAGCAGGATTTGAAAGAAATTTTGTAAAGTCATCATAACTTACTAAAAGTTACATGAGTCTATGAGACATATCACAAGCAGTTGTATTTTCAGGGAAGATATGAGTGTTTCCAGACAAAACTAATTTGAGATCGATTTATTTCTTTTAATCAAAGTAATTGTCTGTGTGTGCTTGCCTCAGCTGCTTAAGATCTTAAGTCAGATACTATCTTCTCTTTATTCCTGCATGGCAAGCAGTTGTTAACTTTACATCTTAGAAATATCTAATAAATGATAATTTTTGGTTTATATTAAATTCAGCTATTTGTTTTTCTCAAGTAAACTATTTTTATAAATAGTTTGCTTGGCATGTAAAACAACTGGTTTAATTATGACAAGCAAATTATTTTTCAATCTCTAAAACTATCTTCCACTTAATGCTTTAATTTGTTTCAATAAGAACAGCATATAGTAAAAAAGCTATTAAGGAAAAAGAGCCTTATCAGAATGAAATTTGTGGGCAAACACGCTGTTATGTTTCCCAATGGGGCCTGTTCCATGAGTTTTTCATCTATTTGTATTTGTGAGTATGTGGCAGCCCATGAATGTGTGCATATGTAGGCTGTAGATTGATTGACTTGGTCGTTCCCCACCTTAGTTTTTGAAATAGGTTCTGTCAATGAGCCTGGTTCTGTCAATTCAGAAAATTTCAGGGATCTGTCTGTCTCTGTATCCCAAATCAAGACCTTGTAGTACAGACAAGGGCTGCCCACTTGGCTTTTACCTGATTTCTGGGAACCCAAACTCAAGTCCTCATCCATATCAGCCGAGCCATCTCCTTTACCAAGACTTGTTAACCTATTTTGTAACTAAAAAATCTACACTGTACTCAACACTCAAAGTATTGTCCTCAGAGTAGGAGCACTGGTGTCATTGGGAGCCAGTTAGAAATGCAGAACCTGAGATTCCACTGCACTGTGATCTGCTGATCAGGGTCACCTTTGAGCAACCCCCAGATGATTCATAAATGCATTAAAATTTGAGATGTATTTTTCTGCTGCAGGTGTCAGACACCTGTGCTCTGCAAATAAAGTCTCACTGACACACAACTTATGCTCTGTTTGCATGGCCTAAGGCTTTAAAGGGCTACAATTGTAGTGCTGAGTTAGTTGCAAAGAAGCCTGTACTTTTCAGAGTCTAAATGTTCACTATCTGGCCCATTAAGAAACAACAGAAGAAATGGGCTCTCAATACATAACAAGATTCAGTTTCAGAACAAAAACAAAACAAATATAATTTTTATATATGTACTAATTATTGGAACTTTGAAAAATAAAGAAAAAGAAAACAAAATTTCAACCAAGATCATAATATATAATTCCATGGTTACTAAAATAGTAACATAGTACACAATTATGGCAATTATTTATTCCAAGTCTGAAAAATCTGTTTTCCATCCACATACTTGTATATTCCCACTGTCCATTGTATGGCAAATTGTTTGTTTCCTTAATGATTTTCCCATGGTTCCCGTTTAGATCTATAACTATTTATGTAGAAGTGAGTGTGTTTACATATGAAAGAATAGAGAAGAAACTGAATGAAAGTCCAAATTAACTAGTTTTTAATACCATGTGCCTTTCTATACCTAGAAGTAAGAAATGATTTAAAAGAATTCTAAATGATTTAGCACAATGAAATAAATATACAAGTTGTAATTTCATAATGAAAAAACCACGTGGTCTGAGAAAATGTGGCAAACGCAAAGTGGAGCACCAGTTTTTACACACGAGAAAGCAGGAGGCCTTGAACTGTGAAATAAAAAGCGAGGCTGTGCTACCAACAGGCAATTAAAACCTCATCTTCCCAATCAGCACGGCATTTACCACAGGCAGGCCATTTCTTCTTGTTGACAATACACCAGCTCCGCAGTTCTGGTACTTGACTCACATGTGCTTTCTCACTTTGCATTGTGGGAACATTCTCTGAGGTAGCTTTCAAATCCCAAGTGAAGATTCCAAGTCCCTGGAGTTCCTTGAACAAAGCTGCCTGTACTTTACCAATTATTCTCAGCTGAAGCCTGCAGAGGAAAAGCCACGTCTGTTATAGACTGAATTATCACCATCCTTTGTGCTCTCTGCATGATTGTTATTGGGTATTTGTTTTTGCATCTGAGGCCACACTTTCATCCTCGCTTTCTGGAACGATCTTGTTCTTGCCCATGTGTTTGAGTTTTAACCCCAACTAGATCCCCTGAAACTTGCTTCCTTGTGGTTGCTCCCAAATCTAATTGCTGACGATTTTTTGTGCTGGTGATTTGTGGTGACTGCTGGTGATTTCTGGCGGGCGGGAGGACTCAGCGTCCTAATGGTGTTGCAGCTGCTAAAGCATTTGACCATCTAGAAAGTGTTCAATCCCGTGCCCACTTGACCTCGCTGGTAATAAATTGTTTATGACTTGCTGACTCATGTTATTAGGAACAGAATGAATTCTGCAGTTAGTTCTGTCACTCTGAAACACCTAATGAGAGAAATCTTCGCAAATGAGCTCAAGGTAAGAGCCTTGTACTGTACTTACCTGGGTTTTCAATTGAGAAACACTCCATTGTTGGGCTAGAAAACTCTATTTGTGTTTGAGAGCTAGCTCCCAGAGTGTCACAGTCAACTGTCTTCAAACACAACAAATGTATTCCCTCACAGTTCTGGAAGTGAGAAGCCTGAAATCTAGGTGCTGATGAGAGACATACTTTTTCTGAACCTTCTGTGGAAGTTGGCCTGGCTTTTCACAGCCGTAGTCAGTGGATGGCTGCTGGTGGTATAAATTTATCCTTTATGTTGCAGAGTGTCTCTCATGTTTAATTTTTAGTCAGTATGTGTCCAGGTTTACAAACATGTGTGTGTGTGTGTGTGTGTGTGTGTGTTTTATGTGTCTATATCGGTGCAGGTGCATATTTATAACCATTTGTGGAGGCTGGAGAGCAACTTCAGGTTCCACCCCCAGAGTGATATCAACCACTTTTGTGAAAGGATCTCTCATTGACTGGGAGGTCACAAATTAGGCTAGATTGTCACAAATCCCAGTGAGAATTGCCCTCAGGCTTACCATAGTGGCTCCAATGGTCCTCTTTTGGGTGTCAGAACAACTACATGGAAGCTTCGGACTCAGGAAACTGATGAGGGTCTCTGTTTGGAGGTCTAAGCTACAAGCTGGCCTCCTGAATTGGTCAGATCTGCCTACCAGCTCTTCCACAGTTTTGGGAAGTGCTCTGTCTCCCGTGTCTGGCTTCTCTATTCTTCCAGTGTCTATATGTTGAGTACAGGGTTCTTTACTGTCCCTGTTTTTGCCAGGCAAGCCTAGATAGGCTTGTGCCTCTCAAACTGCCCTTAAGCAGGAGTATATCTCTGTGGTGGTCCAGTTGTTCTTCCTGATGATCAGAATGTGTCCAAGCTTGTCGCTGCCATCTTGCCATCAAAGACTCAAATGAGAGCACATGCTAGCGAGATTGTGGAGAAAGAAAAACACTCTTCCATTGCTGGTGGGAGTGCAAACTTGTACAACCACTATTTGTTGGAAATCAGTCTAGTGATTGATATCTTAGAAAACTTGGAATATCTCTACCTCAAGACCCAGCCATACCGCTCCTGGATGTACATCCAAACGATTCCTTATCAAACCACAAAGACATCTCCTTATATGTTCATAGCAGCTTTATTTATAATAGCTAGAAACTGGAAACAACCCAGATGCCTCTCAACCGAAGAATATAAAAACAGTGGAATATTTACACAATGGAATATTACTCAGCCATCAGAAACAAGGAAATCATGCAATTTGCAACCAAATGGATGGATCTAGAAAAACTCATCCTGAGTGAGCTACCCAGACCAGAAAGATGCACATGGCATATATTCACTAATAACTGGATTTTAGCCATACATTACAAAATAACTATCCTACAACCAACAGTAAGAAAGGAGCAGGAATATAGACTTTGTTACCTGTTAGTGGGACACTTTGCCCTAGTGGAGCTGCCATGTAGGCCCCCAGTGTAAGAGGAAGCTCTTAGCCCACATATGACTTAGTACTGAGGTTGTCTGAGATGTGGGGACACACCACAATGGAGGAGTAGGATAGGTGGGAGAGGGGGTAGAAGGTAGGAGGGTGGGATTGAGAGAGGTGGAGGGAGGGGACTGTAATGGAGATGTAACTTGAAGTAATAAATAAACATAAATAAATAATAACAATAATAAATAAACAAATAAGAAAAATAGGCTAGATTGGCTTGTCTGAAAGATCCAGGCATGCTCCTGTTTCCACCTCCCTTCTCCTGGGATTATAAGCAAATGCTATCACACCCAGTTTCTTAAATATGGATTCTGAAGATCATACTCTGTCCTTTGTGTTTACAAAGCAAGCACTTAACGTACTATGTCATCTCTCTAGCCCTCTTTTCCATCTCTTTTCTTTTAGGGAATTGAAGACTCACCCCATCCCATTGTGATCTCATCGTATTGTTGACACCTACAAAGACACTAAGGCCACAGTCTCAAGACTGAAGATTGGACTGTACTCCAGAATAACCTGGTCAATGTGCATGATAATGGGCCCTAAGGTGCTGTGAGACCCAAGAAACAGATGGAGAAACACACAGGATTGCATAGAAAGCAATTTATTAGTGGCCTGGTGACAGTAGAATGTCTAGGAGATTTCTCAAAATTAGGGCTATTAAAAAACAGGCTCATTAAAGGATCGTGACCAAAATGACTTTATCCAAAAATGATACATAGGACTATACATCATTTGTAGATGACAAGAGATTGGATTTTGTATAACACCCACTTTTCATACTTTTTCTTTTTATTTCAAAGGTATAGAAAATATTTTGATTTTATTGCTAGCATAAAACAGTATGCTATTATAGTTATACATGCAACAATGCATTTATTTATATAATATGGTAACTAACACTTGGTGTCAGGGAGACGTTGGGGTGCAGTGAATTTAGCAAGCTAAGACATGCATATGTATTTACATGAATAATTACTACTCAGTTCCTGTAGAATTCTGCTAAAAATAAACATGGGCTTTGTAGATGTTTCCTCCTGTAGGTGGATTGCACAACCATGGAGAAGCTTTAACAAATCCTGCATTGGTCTGTGAGTTCATTCTCCTTCCTTTTGGATCCTGAAAATAGGTTTTAGGTTAGATCTTCTGACAAGTTTTCTCAGAATTTCTCACATTTATATTTTTGCTTCATTTTCTACCATTATCTTCTTTTTAAAATATATATTTAAGATACATTTCAAATCACAGATTTAAAAATCCCTGATCTCAGTTGGGTGGTGGTGGCACATGCCTTTAATCCTAGCAATAGGAAGGCAGAGGCAAGTGTATCTCTGAGTTTGAGGCTAGCCTGGTCTACAGAGTGAGTTCCAGTACACCCAAGGCTACACTGTCTCAAAAAACCAAAACCAAAACGTAACAAAATTCTGATCTCTTAATTTTCAGTCTCTATAGCATTATTGTAGCTTTCTTGGTTGCTTCAAGGTCTTCTTGCAGGCCACTGAATTCGCTTCTTAAAGTTCCTTATTTCTAATACACTTTGAGAAATTCTTATTTGAAAATCTGTAATGCTCCAAAATCTCCAATTTTTGAGTGCCAAACATGACACCACAAGTGGGAAATTCCACATTTGACCTTATGTGACAGCTGCCGTAAAAATTCCAGCACACACCACAAAACTAACCCAATGGTATTTTGTGGATTTCTTGTCTCATATTGCTTTGTTGGGTTATTTTTTGTCTTACTGTTCTTTTGCTTGTATATTATAGTTTTTGGTGTTGTGGTTTTATGTCTTTTCTTATTTTTGCCTGTTTGGTTTCTAAAAAAAAGAGAAAGAAAAGGAGAGTAGAATTGGGTAGGTTTAGAAGTCTTCAGGATCTGGGAAGTATTGGGCAAGGGGGGAACATGATCAGAAAACGTTTTTTCAATAAAACATATTGAAAACATTTTTTTCAATGAAAAAAGAAAAAATTATGGCACACTAAAATCATTTTAACAATGACTTTAATCTAGGTGAATACAGGATTTGGAACATAAGTATATTTTGTATTGAGACTTGGATCTTTCTTATCTCATATATATATATATATATATATATATATATATATATATATCCAGAGATAGCCTAGAGTAGAAGAAATTCCAAAGCCTGAACATTTTGATCCCAAGAATTTATGATAAGAATCAAGCTGTGCATGTATTTTTCTGTGTTGCCTCTTGCATTCTGGAGAATTTCTCACATGCCCAGTGTTCCCTGGCTCTCTTTTGACACACAGGGAGCTGATGAAAGCTTCTGGGAAGTTCTGCATGGAAGAACAAAGCTAACTGACCTGTGGTTTTTACTTAGGGGCTATTGCAAAGAAGAAATGTGTTTTCTTTGCAGCTATCAATTATCTGCAATAATCTATTGGATTGGAACAGAACCATGCACGAGATTTCATCATGTTGTCCAGAATAGTGTGCATTTAAAATTCTGTAGGGGTTTGTTTTTTGGAAATTTCCCTTTACTATTTTTGAACTAAAGTGTCTTCAGGATATCCAAGACCTTAGAAAAATAGAATCACAGGCAATGGAGATTATAATTAATTTAGTAAACCTTCATGAGAGAGTTGGCTAAAATACACTATGCTCAAATCTAATTGTATGACATCAAGTAAGCAAGCGAAAAGTAAGCCAGGCAAGGTGGCTCACACACTGGTTACTCCGCTACTGAGGAGATTAAGGCAGACTCATGGTGGATTTGAAGATAGTCTAGGCTTAAAGAGAGACTGTCTTTCACACTAGCCCTATGGAGCAACAACAGCAGCTACAGCAACAGCCACAACGACAAAGGAAAAACAAACCCCAAACAAAATAACAATAAAACAACCACAGGCTATCTGGTCCCTTTTATCTTATGGGCTCCATTGTACCAGATCTAAATTAGTTTATCTGATAAATATCATACTAGCTAAGTAGCACAAATTGGAGTCGGGAAGCTTTCAAATTCTCGAAGCATTTATTTGTACACATGGGTTGTTTGCCTCTTCTCTACTAATTTTATTTTAATGTCTTATGTAAATCTGCCCATCAGTTAAGGAGTCTCCAGTCATGACGTCAATGTTTTGGCACTTAGAAACAAATCAATAATGTACCAGAATCACTTCCCTGGCTGGTGTAATTGGAACCAATAGATCCTAGAGCAATGAATGCTTTCATGTTGAAAATCTCCATTTACCAAGATGATTAAAAAGACTTGTTTCTGTGCTGGTGGAAGTTCATGGTAATGGAATCTGACTGGCTTAATGTTAATGAATTCTACACTGTGTCTAGGTGGCTTCCTTTCATTTTCATCTGTTAAGTCAGCCTTATAGCTATGTTTACTGCTAAGCAGGTGCTTTGCCTCACCACTTGTCTTTCAGCTGCAGAAGACAGCTTTTCATTGCAAAGTGAAGTTGGTATGGTGGTCTAATTAGCTGTATCTGGATAAATTCTTTCCTCGTCTTCTTTTACTCAATAATCCTATTTAAAAACATATCCCAGAAGGAGACACAGCATGTCCTCATGAGCTTAGCAACTCTTTTATGAGGAAAGACTTCTCCCACTCGAGTCTTTGCTGAATCAATTAAAAGAGCAAGTTGTGAATGGTTACTTTTCATTGACCAAGGGAGTCTAATCAGCTCTCTTATCTCAATTTGTGGGGACCCAGGCATATAGTTTGTGAGAATCTTAAGGAGAGGTCCTTGAACACACTGTGTGGTATAGTATAAATATGTATCCTACTTTGCCTGGGATGGTGCCAAAACCTGAAAATCTCTATGGAAAAGGGAAAGTTTGTAGTTTGACAGTTATGAGGCTGATGGTCAGGCTGAATCTCATATGATGAATATTTATTTGAGCTTTCTCCAAATGAGACAATTTCTGGTCATATTTGCAAAGACTGGCATAAGAAAATTTAAGATGGAGTTGGGCATGCTCCATTGATATAGGTATGTGGTCAACCTTAGGTTATTGACTGACTCTAGCACTTCCACATGCTGAGAGAGCTCTGTAGCTCTTGCTCATTTTGTTTTCTCATAATTAGTCCCCTACTTTCTTGCAGGCTGTGTTAGATGGCTTCAGTTATGTTTCATAGAAAAAACTACAGAATCAACATTAGAGTTACAGCAAAGACTAGACAGCCTATTAAGAATAAGAATTCTTACCAAAATAATTGAATAGATTTGAACACTCCAAGAAAATGATTAACTGAGAAAGAGGAAAGAAAGAAAAAAGAGAGAAAGAAAGGAAGATAAAGGTCTTCTCCCTTAGTTTTTTCTTCTTCAGAAATTGTGTTTTTTTTTTTCCTAGAATTCTCAGGCAGGAGATTTTGTCCATTTGCATCTTTCAGCAGGGGTATAACTCCCTACCAATGCCATCTACCTGAACATCAAAGGCTCTCTATCTTTTATTTTTATTAGCTTATTCTGGCTCAGGGGAATTTATACTAACCAATTCAGACCTCAAGTACATCTAACACCTTCTCCTATTAGGGCTAAGTCTGCTTTGGTCATTCAGTGTAGGTTTCACTCCTGACATGTTGGGTTCTTTCACAATAAATTATTTCTCCTAAAACCCACTCAGAGATGGGGAGATGGATTATTAATAGTCAAACTATGCTACTTAGATGACAAACATGGGGTTAAAATTTTCTACAGAGCAGAATAGTTTAACTAACCTGAAATGCTTTACTACTTACTAAAAAAAAAAAAAAAAAAACCCAAATCAATATAACTAAAATGTAATGAACATGAGTCTCATTTTTATCCCAATGTATGATAATCACAAATAATTTTTTTTCCTTTTTTTTAAGTTTAAGGTATATCTTTCCTCCCTCAAGAGCTCCCCTTTTAGTCCAATAAATGGCTCTTTTTCTTATACTAGTAAATACAATCAAGACAATAAGAATAATTAGGCCACAATTATGAAGATTATAAGGTATAACATACATTCCCAATGTCCAATCTATACATATTTGGCAACTAATATCAATATTCTATTATCTATCTCAATGAGATTAAAGTTCTATACCTAACTCAGTTTCCATCCTAACTTGCATTACTGACTTAAAAACATCTTCTTAGACCTAGAACATCCTTTTCATTCCTAAACAACTTAATATTTAACTGTTAAGACTATAACTATCCAGTCTTCAACCACATCAGAGACCTGAGAAGGATCACTAAGTAAACCCTGGATTCTTCCTTTAGTATTGTAATTTACCTTGTTATATTTAATGTTTTATAGATTAAAGGGTGAAAGCAAACATTTATTGAACACATATTAAATGTCAAACACTACATTAAATATTTCACATAATATAAACAACAACTACTCAGAGATGTTAGGATTCATATCTCCATGTTATATGAAGTTGAGTTACTGGCTTGAGATCCCATACATGGTAACAGAAGCACTGTTTCCATTTCCCATGGGCTTGGCATATACCTCAAGTTGTCTGATATACAACAAGTTCAGTGGTGCTAACCCTGCTCAGTTTTGAACTTTTGCATGACTTCAACATGTGGTTTGTGAGGAGGGAACCCTCTTTCTAAGATGAAAGTATGAGTGAAAGGAGGAAAGGAGTTGGAAAATATAACTGTTCATTTTGTTCTTGCTAAGGTCTAAAATCAGTCAATATCTATAGCCTACCCCTTCTGGTGTCTGAGTCTTTTTCCACATAACCCTAAGTCATTGTCTTTTCCAATTGATGTAGATCCTGGGTGAACCATAATGTTCATGTCTTTCAATTCTTTCATGATAACTTGTCCCTTCTCTTGTTTCCCCTGTTTTGTGGGCTTGCCCACTTTTCTCTTTACTTGGCTCCAAGCTATTATAGTAAAGCTGGATTTCCCTGTCATCCTTTGGAGGTTGTTTCTTCACCAATTTATTTATTTATTTTCTACTTCCATAAAAATATATTAGCATTTAAATTTTTATGTCACTTAATTGTAAACTGTGTAGAGACTCACACTCATGAGCAACTTCTTTTGGCCTTGCACACTACCAGTGTTTCTTGTTTGGCTCTTTGGAAGTCCTTTCAACATGTTTTCCCTCAGGCTGTTAGAATTTAAATGGAGCCTGATAGTTCCCCTTTGATATTTCAAAACTTCATGTAATTTGGCCTTTCTTAATTACAAAATTATCATTCTATTATTTCATTTTTGTACCGTGTGATTAGTCTCCAAAGTATGTTAACTTACAACTTTATGATTTTGATTCAGTTTTGTTGTTTGTGTCTGTCACTTGCAACTTCTCTACTTCTGAGCTCTTTACATATAATCTTGTTCATTGTCTTCTAAAACCTTCAAAAAATATTTTAAATACCCCTTTTAATTATTATTTTTTTGTGTGAGTACAGATCTTTGAAGGGTACAAATCCAGCAAAGTTCCAGGGAGAAATAAAGTGAGGTACTCAGTAAGACTTATTGAAGGTGATTACAAATTAGTTCAATAATTTTATAAAGTGTTACCATTCTTCTTATTTGTATAAATTTCTTTATAGTGTCCCTAAGCAAATAGATTGAAAATATCCTTTTCTAAAAATTTGAAATATATATTTTTTAATTTAAATTCAATTCCATGATACAGGAGATCATAATATTGTACATCTTAATCAAGTTAGTGTACTAGTTAATTTTCTCACAGCTGTGACCAAATACAGGACAAGAAGCAATTAGAAAAGGAAGCATTTATTTGGGTTCATGATCACCTGTTATGGTTGGGAAGGCATGATGGTGAGAGTGGCTGAAACCTCTGGCAGGAACGTGAGGGTGCCTGATGATAACTGAACAGCCCAGGAAATAGACACAAGGGGAATGGTGGTACTAGGATAGTTTTCTCCTTGTTCTATTTTTATTTAGGCTGGGAACCCAGTCCATATGATGTTAGGATCTACATTCAGGTTTATCCACCTTACTTTTTTGAAATGCCCTCACAGACATATCCAGAAGTCTGTCACATTGGTGCCCTAGGAGCTTCTTAATCTAACCATGTTGACAAAATTAGCCATCATAAGTCACTCCTTATCAACACAAATCTCTACTGAAGAGTACTAAACCCTTGTTCTCCTAAAAAGCACACAATGAAAAGTGCATTTAATCCATCTCTAAGTTTTTAACAGTTCTAATATGCAAAACCCAAACTCCAAAGTCCTTTTTGAGACTCAGGAACTCTTGGAAACAACAAACCAGATTATGTGGCTTCAATAAATAATGGCACAGAGTAAACGTTCCTTCTCAGAGGAGAAGGGTGGCTGCAAAGCAGGGAAACATCAGATCAAAGCAAAACTGAAACTCAGCAAGACAAACACCAATGTCTGGAGTAAGGGGCTCATGATAGCATCAAATGGTATCCAATGGGTTTTGGCAACCCTTTCGGCCTTTGAGAACTGTGACTTCTCTCTTAGACTGGCTCCACTTGGTGCCTGCTACTTTCCTTAGGTGCTGTCCCACATTTCTGACATCTCAAATATCTAACAGTCTCCACTGCGATTTAGGACTTACCCTCACAGATTTGTATACGGCCTATTTGGGAACTGCATGTTGCATGCCTTCAGCATCATTCTGGATCCTTTGTGCAAGCTCCTGAAACCCTCTTAGTTGCATGTTGTATGCTTAAACCTCAACACCATGTGAATGTCACTGAAATTTTCTATTATCCTCAAATGAAGCCCAGACTCTTTGGGTCACATCTCTGGTAGGCTCGGTATGCCTTTGAAGTTAATCCTGGGAAAACACTTCCCAGAGGGACCTATTTGAATGGTTTGTTCTAGAAGCTCTTTTCATTTAAGTACTGTTGTGGCAAGAGTTTTTGTTTCTTAAAAAACACAGTTATGTTATGTGAATGTTTTTGTCATAACCCCAGATGTGGGATATGGAGCCATTTCAGTTTGTCCACAGCTGTTAACTATAAATGTCTCTTGTGCTCTAACAGAGGCGTAGTTTACCCAGCTGCAGAAAGTTAGTTCTGAGGACTCTGGAGAAGGGTATAAAATGCCAGAGCCCAGAGGGGGAGGGGAAGGTGTTCTGAAAAAGGAAGAGTCTGTTGCTTTTCCTGGTGGTGCTTCCCCACACTATTGTTGGTTTGTTCTGCTGCTGTGTTTTTTGCTGTTGGCTTACTGTACTTCTCGATATCCTGATGATTGAGGTTGGTATTGTCCCACAGAACCTGATGTCCCTATTCAAGAGGAAATAGCTCAAAGAGACCTAAGTCCCTTCTTTCTCTCTTACCTAGTGTTGGATGGTTGGAAGGAATAAAGGTTAGAAGGTAGGTAGATGTTTAAGAACAATAAAATAAAATAGAACTCTCTTTTCAAATGAAAGCTTTTCTAATGAGTCTACATTTTATAAGTTGGAGTCATTGGTAGGTAGAGATTTGTCCTTAACATTTCTTATTGTCCCATTGAAAAGTTTCTGATATCTTTAGAGACATTTTCTTCACCAGCCTAATTTGCAGCCTTCCCTGGGTTCAAGCTGCCGCCTTTGCATTACCACACATGTCTCAACTTTCTGCTCAGATTTCCTTTCTTGTTCATTGGAAACTTGGCATTAGCTTTGCTTTGATTAATATCATACTGTCTTGTAAACGTATCTGCCAAACAACCTGGACCATTACTTTTGAGTCCAGCCTCAAAATTTCAGGAGACAGGTAGAAAATCTTTGTGGCAAGGTTCCTTTCCAAAATGTAGCATGAATAATCACTAGTAGTTTTAGTTCTTAAATGTCTTATTCCCTTTTGAGATGCCATGAGCTCAGCATCCACTGTCTACATTTATAATTTTCTAAAATACCACCAGAATTGGCCTATTAAACTTTGCTTACATCATTGTAGAGGTTTTTTTTAAACCTCCAGCTTCAAACTATTCCGTATTCCTCACACATAGTAGTTCCAAAGGCCTGTGAACCACATGGCTATATCTAGCACACCAGTGTACTTATTTTTTGTTTGAGTTACTGTTCTTGTTTTTATGAGTAAATGCTTGGCAACAAGCAACTGGAGAAAAGAAAGGGTTGTTTTTGTTTACAGTTTGGGGTTATTTGTTCCATTATGGCAGAGAAGACATGACATTGACAGTGCTTTCTGAGTATGGTAGCTGAAGTGTGTGGCTTCTTGGTCACATCAGGGTGGACCATGAATCAAGGAAAGGAACGATTTCTCTCATATAAAAATCGCGTTTTGTTATTTCTTAGTATATGTGCTACATCTGTTTGATTTTCCAACTCAAAAGGCCAGTTTTCATAACATAATTGGAAAAGAAGTGTTTGTTCCTGAATTTTGTGAGCTATTCACTTAGAAGCTAATTCTCTCTTAGCAACTTGATTTCTGAGTAGCTTAGAAAATAACTATGATAGACTGTCATAGTAACTAACAAAATGACATGTTTTCATGACTATTAGTTTCCGTTTCTTAATTATCCTAAACAGTTTATGTCGGTTGATAGCGAGAGGTCAAAACTTGACATTTCATTTTTAAGTATTACTACGAACAATACCTTTAAGAAGCGTTACCCTTAATTTTGTATCAATATACAAAGATCAATACCAATGTGACCAAATATAATCTTAATTTTGTATCAATATACAAAGATCAATACCAATGTAGACCAATACAATCTTAATTTTACATTAATATACAAGGGTCAATACCATTGTGGCCAAATATAATCTTAATTTTGTATCAATATACAAAGATCAATACCGATGTAGCCCTATACAATCTTAATTTTGCATTAATATACAATGATCAATACCAATTTAGCCAAATATAATATTAATTTTGTATCAGTATACAAAGGTATAAGGCTATATTCAATAATCTGTCCTTTTTTTTGATCTTTCCTATACTATGTCTATGTCCCATTTTTCTCAAGTCTGTTCACTCCTATATAGGAAAGAAAGGAGGATACAGAAAAGCAAAAGAGAGAAGTCCCTGGGTCTAACCTCCAAAACCCACTTAACAAGACCATTTAACAGCTTGTAGTCTTTTCCCCTAAATAACAAAATTTTCTATTATCTATCAAATAACCAAAGGGGGAGAACACCCTCCCCACCTTCTGGGGATGGGGCATTGTTCTCTTAAAATGACTTCCTGCTGATTTGGGACGTAGTAAACCTGTTTGGGGCCCAAATAAGAATGGAAAAATGGTTAAAAATGTTAATAGAATCATTTGATGTTCAGTCCTTTTGTGCTCAGCTATTAAGATGTCCTAAGAAGTTCATAGACAGAAGCTGATCTTCAGAGCTTTACTGAAGATCTGGCTGGAGTAGTCTGTGGAGCTGAACGATCTTAGCGATTTTGAGTTGTTGTGATTGTAGACTTTTGAGGAAACTGCTATTGAAGAAGTCTGCAAGGCTGGATCATCTGGGCCACTCGTCTTCTTTGGTGTCTGATCTGTTTTCTGCTGAGATTTCCATTGTCCAGTTGTCCCTGGATTCCTTGAATGGATGCTTTAAATCTCCTGGAAAGATAAGAACAGAGCCCTGCCCTAATCCTAACTCTGG
>CAJQZJ010018033.1:17887152-17926085 GCA_907164525.1 Lophiomys imhausi | reverse complement strand
ATTGCAGCCTGCCTTTTGTAAGTAGCTTTTAAACTTAAATCTTTCCAGTTATTTTCTAAGCTACTCAGAAATCAAGTTGCTAAGAGACAAGCAGTATTTGCTTATCTAAATATAAAAGATAGATAGGGCATCTTCAAAAACCTCAAGAGATCTGCAGAATATGGCATTCAAAGATGTTTTCTTAACTTAAGAATTTTTTGATATCGAGACATGTCAGCTCCTGACAGCACCCCCTATTCTACTCCAAGTAGAAGATGAGCATCGAAGAATCTCCAGTGGGAGATGATTGAATTGGTGGTAAGCCATTCTCTTGGCAAGAAAAACCCCTTGCTTCAACTGTAGACAGACTTCTGTCCAAAAAGGACAAAACTTGGAAGCAGATAAGTCGACAGCCTAGCTCTGCCAAGACAGGGTAGGTAAGTCCTTCATAATTCCTGCTCTACAACCAAAGTCTGTCAGAGAAATGGGGCCAAATGGCTGAAGAGTGATGCTGTAATGTATGGAGAGAAAATGGGAACTGTCCAGGCAGCCACTGGTATGTCATTTTTTAGTTTTGGAAGCTGCAGGCCCTGCACTTCCTATATAATCAGATATATTTATCCCTCTCAGGTCTCTGAGGTGGTTGAAGAATAGATAGCTAGAGTCTCATAGTTAAATTTTGAGTTGTTTAGGAATCAAGAGGGTGTTCTGGATCTAAGAAGATATTTTTAAAATTATGAGGCAAGTTAGTATGAAAGCTGAGTTAAATATAGAACTTTAAACTCATGGAGATGGTTAGATAGTAGAATGTTAAAGTCAGGTGCCAAATACATATGGACTGGACATTGGGAATGTATGCTAAGCCATATAACTCTTATAATTGTGGCCTATTTATTTCTGTTGTTTTGTATTGTATTTATAGTTATAAGAAAAATAACCATTTTTTGAACTGAAAGGGAGAGCTGTTGGGGGGAAAAAGAAATACCTTAAACTAAAAAAAAAAAAAAGGAAGGGAAGAGGATGGGGGGGTTGAGGGGGAGGAGGGTGGAAGGGTGGGACTGGAGGGGGGAGTAGGGAGGGGATTGTGATTGAGATGTAACTTGAAGAAATAAAAAATAAATTATTAAAAAAAAGAAGCTAATTCTCCATCCTGCAAGTTCATTTCTTCATTTTAGTTCCACTGTAGTAAACACCACTGTTTGTTCTGGGATTATGTCCTGGCCAGGATGGTAGTATCCTGCAGTCACACCCAATATATTGTAAGTCCAGGATAGTAGGTCTAAGATCCTTGTTCCTGTGATTCAGATCAGCCTAAGAACCTGATATATGGCAGGCAAGCATTCTATCTTCTAAGCTATGTCTTTCAGCCCAGGGCACAGTTTTTTCTTGCATCAAATTCTAGAAACTTAGCAAAGTGCCTATTCTATGTAAAGTCAGAAAAGATATACCTTTTAGGTGAATTAACCTAATTGTTGTTTTTCACGCACAATGATATGAATCTCTGAGGACCCAGTGTTAATCATGTCCCTGTTGACTATATGTAGAAACTAAAAATGTTAATCTGATTGTAGAAGATAGTAGAATAGTGATTATAAAAAATAGGGCAGCAGGTAGGATGAAGGGAAATTGCATAATAAATACCAAGTAATCCCCAGAAGAGAATTTAAGTGGCTCAAAGCCTAGTAGTATATAATGAGATTAACATAACTTGTCTGTTCCTTGTAATAATAGCTACTGTGTATAGTGGCATAGAAGCCACCAGAGGCAGGCTCCTTCAGATGCTTTTAATATGTCATACAGGAATATGACAGTGATTTTGAATAGAACATAGATTTACAAAGCTTCTAGCAAAGAGTCTCTCTGCTGAAAAGAACTCTACTCTTGGAGGACAAAGACATATAGAATTTGCAGTGGTGTGTGGTGTTTACAGAAGAAAACTTAAATCATTCAAAACTGTCCATGGGGAGGGAGGCCCACAGTTGCAAGATGACAAAGAGAAAGGTTTCATTGGTCAGTGATACATCTTAGGAGGCAGAGGCTACATCTGTTCTCTACGTTTAGCCAGTCAGTGATCTAATAATAATCTGACTCTTTTATAAAATGCAAAAAGCAGAAACATGGCTGAATCCATTTTAGATAAACCTAAACCTTGGGAAGGAGAAAAAAAGTAATAGGCATTATTACAAGGAACAGATTAAGTTATCTTAATCTTGCTGATAGTACTTTCCCAGGCTTTAAGCAGTTTAAATTCTCGTGTAACCCACAAATTACTTTAACATTTCTAAGGGACACAAATGTGTCTTAAATTGATAACTAGAGTGTCAAGCGTCGCTTCCAGCGACAGGAAAAGAATCCACACTCTTTAATTTTTATGTCTAATTGACTTCAGTTGAGGTGTAGTCAAATGTATATTATTTCTTAATTTGACCCCTTATAGTTAAGAGGTCTTATTTTATACGTGTCAGAATTACAGGTGTGGAATTAGTCACCGGGAAGGCTAACTGTTCCTGATTCTTTTGACCTTATGACTGGAAGGATTTTAATTGTAACCTCATAAAGAGAAAGAAATTCTGGCCACTAGGAAAGATGATTACATGGTCATTGACAATGTGAACTTGAATGGCTACATTAGCTCTTTAATTATAATGAATCTAGAAGAAGTGTTCAAGGTTGGAAAGGAGGCACTGGGTAGAGGATAATGACAGGTACTTATGCAAATGCTGTCAACACTGGCAGAATGAAGAGGCTGGACCTGCTTCAGTTCAGACTTCTTCAGACTTTGGTAAGAAGGAGAAGCACCACTCCAGACAAGGCTCAGGACTTGTCATCAAAACTAACCTACACAGGGACACATGTCTAGTCACTAAATCTCAAACTAAGACTTTTCCTTATTGGAAAGATGTCTGTTTTTGCTTCTTCCTCTCTGAATCTTTCATGCTTTTTGGTGCTAATCCTCTGAATGGGAAAATGGAAAAATAAAATAACCCAGATGTTATTTTATATAGTGAGTCCCCCTACCAGCAAAGCTCTCCTTATATAAATTTTCAAGAAAAAAAGTTCATTTCTGATTTCTAGCTGTGGCTTCAGTTTCTATCAATTCAAAGTACCCAAGGCTGTTCTTAAGAGATAGAACATGGGCATTAACACCACATGAATAAGTTAATGATCAGAAGACTGGGTGATTATGGAGACATGAATGTTGCAATGGAGAAGTAAAAGCAACTAAAATTGGATTAAGGGAGACAGTTTCAACATTAGATCTCAATTTACATACCTTTTATGACACTAAAAATCGATGCATTTCTTGGAATTCTGTAAGGGCAATCTGTTGAGAACACTTGTGAGAGACTCATTTTTTAGTCAGAGATTACTTAATTAAGGTAAGGACACAGAAACAGCTTTTCGCCCCCACAGGCAAAGCACTATCGTTTGTCAGAGTAATGAAACCAGGTTTTGTATATAGGAAGCCAAGCTTTCCTCTTCTTAAACAGTAAAAGAAAAGTCTCCATGAAAAGCAGGATTTCTTAACATTCAGTCTTCATCTCATATTGTAGGGCTAGAAGAGCGACTCCTCTCTCCTAATGCGTCCATAGAAATAAAACTTCCATCGCAGTCATTTTCTTCTCCCTCTGTTTTTGCTTCTTTTTTTAGCGGGGGGAGGGGGTACTGTGACAGCAAACCTGGAAAAAGATGACTCATGGGAGAGGTAGTGACTCACATTCTGTGGGGAACAGTGGCAGCAGGAACTTGGGGAAGCTGGTCACATTGCATATATAGGAAGCAGAGAGCTGAGTAGTGGGACTCAGTTTACTCCCTCCCTTTTTTATTCAGTCTGAGACCTTAGTCGATGGGGTGAAATCAGAAGGCTTGTATTTACTTAATATGTCTTTTGTTTATTTTTCAGAAGAAGGTTATCATCTTTGGCTGATGTTGAAGGGGCTCTAGCCAGCTTGAACTTCACAAACATGGTTCTGGCAGGCCTTGCCCTTCTCCCCCATTCCCTCTGCCTTATAAAAGCCATTGGATCACATTCCTCAAGCTAGCCCCCAAGGTCCATTCCCTTATTTGTCCTCTTCCTCCTCCTGAGGCTAACTATTAAGGTCCAGCTATCAAAGTATTGAAGTACAGCAATTGAAAGCCCGCCTTGGCCACCTTAAGTAACATGCCCAACTAAAACTATATACCTCATTCTCACCCAAGGTTTCCCTTCTTACCTTTAGAAACTGTCATTTTTCTATGTGCCACATCTGTCTCCTCTCAATCCAGAAGCAGTCCTTTGTCCCTCCATGACAAATTTCCCTTCCCCTTCTCTCTTGTTCTATTCCCCTTTTCCCTATCCTCTGTCTCCTGTTTTTGTCTCTTATTTCTTGCCCTTTGTCCCTATGGGGCAAATAAATCTCCTTTATGCTGAGAACTTGGTTTTGGGGTGGGTATCTTGTGTCAAATACTGGTCCCTTCAGATGTCTAATTATTTGTTGTTGTATTTTCCTCTCTCTCTCTCTCTCTCTCTCTCTCTCTCTCTCTCTCTCTCTCTCTCCCCCTCCCATCCCTCTCCTATGTCCCTTTTCCTATTCCTCATTTCTTCTCTTCAGCCTTTCTTAAATATTTACTGGAAGTCTCCTGCATAGCAACAGTTGCTTTCTATTATTTCTTATATACTTGATTTCCTCTACCTAATATTGTTTCATTTTCATGTTCCAATATTGTTTCATTCATTGTTCCTGTTTCATGGGAAAAATTAAACAATAATGTGGATAATTTTAAAGACTCTTCTGAATTATGTTTAGCCTCATAATGAATATAGACGACAAATATTTTGTATGGAATAAGAGATATAGATACTTGACCCATAGTAATGATAATGTCTTACCTCCTTAAACACATAAACATACCTGACTAAACATGTCTAGTGGGCTCCTTATCTATGTCTATGTTTGTGAAATAAAGAATACCAAGGTTATTGGTAATGCTTCAGTGTGTGTTGGTAGATATTGTGGCTGTTTCAATACAAGTCATAAAGACTTATGTGACAGTGGTGTGCTGGTAAATTGGCTGTCTGAGAAGAAAAGAAGCCATGATATATAGCATTTGTCAGTTTTCATGTTACAAATACTTGTACTATGTGGTTTCATTTCTTTCTTTGTCTCTTTTTTTTTTTTTCAAGATGACACTGCTGAATATAGGGTTAGGTAAAATATGCTCCTGTGAATTGGTCCCAACACACCACTGGTATATGAAAGGCTACAGGTTTCCAGGAAGAGATGCTGGATAACCGCTCTTAGTTTGTCCTCATGTTGATTCACTTTTCTGGAGTCTGTCCTCCCTATGATATAGTTGTCAAATTGCTTATTGTGGTTGGGTGGAGCAAGGAATGGACTTCTTATAAAACTTGGATTGTGATTAGTTTGAATGGTTTCATGGACAGAGGAAGTGTAACCCAGGAGGAGATACAGTGATCATATCCTTTCTATCAGCTTGGAAGAAACACCCTTACAGCAAGAGGGGAACAGAAATGGAATATGCAGATGAGGAAATGTCAGGTCTGTAGGCTGCCAAGCAGTGTCCTGGTTGTAGGTCTGTGAGATTCCTTAACTCCCTTGAATTATGCAACGTCCATGCTGTTTGAAATTCAAGATCTTAATGATATGAAGGATTTGGTTGAAAACCTACAATCTACCTTGCCCTTCTATGTTTGTACTACTATTGCTTACCTGGAAATTAACCTCTGCAACCATTATTGCAGGTTTGCAATAGAGAATGGTTCTCTAGATCTCCGTCATAATAATAGTCTCCAATAGGTGAACTGTTTTCCAAGCATCATAAGCACAGTCATAAAGGGCTAGACTCCAACTACAGCATCAGGGCTGCAGTTCTGGGATAATCTATGCAAAATATTTTTATTTCATTTATAATTTTATGTGCACAAACCTTGCCCCGCCGAAACTTTAAGTAAAATCATCTTGACTCTAGGGTCCATAATAACACCCTTCTTGCTCTTGCTTTCCTCCCAGGCACAGACTTTATGATCTCCTGCACTGTTCCTATGACTGCTACCTGCAGAAGTATCTCTTTAGGGAAGGATAGATTATCTAGAGCATATAAGTATGCAACTAGCTCCTATGGCGAATACTCTCAATATCTTAGTGGAGAGCAACTGAAAACCAAGAGAAGGCACTCTAACAGTGGAATTTTATCCTTAATCTAAAAGGGAAAGAAGTTAGCACATGGAGGCTGTGCCATGGTTGGGGTGGCGTGCTTTTTTTCTGAGCCTTTGAAGTGTATCACATGGGTGGGTAACTCTGTGGGGAGTCTCAGAGTTGTCTGGAGTCAAAAGTGTTGACATAATCAGGGGCCCGGCTTGAAACAGACTGAAACTTACTTTCAATGCATGGGAAGTTGCTTGAGTCACCAGGAATAATATTTGCTTTTGGCTTTTACTAGAAAACATAAATGGGTACATTGAGTTAGGATATGTCTGAATTTTTTAAAGAAACACAAACCAAACCAAACCAAACAAACCAAGCCAAAACAAACACAACCAACCAACCAATCCTTAATGCTGTCCAGTTAGTATTTTCTTCGTATTTGAGTATGCTTACTAATAGACTTCACAGGTGTGCACATGCCAAAGTCACAGCTATGTGTGATAATCAAGAGGAAGATAAGCATATGAGTTTGGAAAAACAACGCCCCCCCCCTGCAATGACCATAGTAAAACCAGAGAACACTCCTGAACGTGATCATTCATATGAATCAGCGAAGTCTCATACCTAAGAGCAGAGGCCAAGCAAAGCTAAGGAGGGAATGTTGGCTGAGTTCTAACATGCCCTAGGCTGCAAATGAAAAAAAAACCACTTTGCTCAGAAATCTCCTGTAGAGAGGCAACTGTCACATCCACATGTGTGTAAAATGTGGAAATTACCTTGAATCCCATAGGTTTTCCATCTTGCCTTCACAGTGTAATCCCACAAAATAGGATTTGGTAGTGAACATCTCCATTTGCAGAATGTGTTCACTGTAACCCTGAGGATTTATTGTATAAACCAACTTAACAGAATACCAAACATTTTTAGAGTTAGTTCATTAAAGGTAATTATGGGTAGACTATACAGTAGTTTTTGGAGTACATTGCATACTTTCTCTTGTGTCTTAACCTTTGTGCTTTGTCTTAAGAGTCATTTAGCAATGGTATATCTTGCTATGGACTTTGATGTTAACCACTCTCTTTCTTTATATGAGAACTTCACTTAAATAAAAACATTTATTCCCAACAGATGCTTTTGCCTATGTTAATTTTACAGGTGATATGACATAACATCAGTTGTTTACTTGACACAGCAGGGAAGAAGGCATTTTCTCAATGGCTGAATGATATAGGAGGATGGAGCACCACCGTGGGCGGCACTGTCCCTGCAGTACTATGCCTGGATAGGTGGTCCTGGGCTGGGTAAGGAAGGTAGTTGACCTGGCCAATAGGAGTGAGCCAAGAGGCAGTGTTCTATGTAGTCTCTGCCTCAGTTCCTGCTCCAGATTCCTGCTATATTTTCTGCCCTAACTTCTCTTAAGTATGTCTGTGATGCAGAAGTGACAGCCAAACATATACTTTCCTCTTGTACCTTAGTGTAGTCAGTGTCTTGTCCTAGCTGAAGAAAGCAAAACAGGATACAGTATTTCCTCCGTTATTAACCATTTCTTCCTCTTCTCACTTTTCCTTGGGTGAAGTTTCTTTTTCTTCAAAGTTTCTTTTGTAGCCCTTTTAATATCACTGCTTTAATAGTACCTGTAATTTGTGCTATTATTTGGTCATTTTTATGAGTTTTGGGGGGAAGGGAAATAGAAATTTCTATCATTGTTTGGGTTTTGCCATTCTTTTTCTGCCAGTAAATGCACTTTCATAGTTCATTGACAACTGTGTATTTTAGGACTTCACACCTCCTCTCACAAGATTTTTCTTCAAGATCTAAGATTGTCTAAGATATAAAATGTCTGCTGTGGTCAGAGATATTTTTCATAAAGTCAAAGATAATGTCAATGTCATTGGCCATTGTTCTTCCTCCTGCCTCTGAGATAGAAACAGCTGAGTGGGTGAACTGGAATGGGGTGTTTACTATCTACTAAGTGTAACCTAAGAGATGTAAAGGCATTCACATTCATAACACACTCTTATTTGGACCAGTAATATCCATCTATCCATCCGTCCCGTAAAGGGTGTTTTAAGTCGATCACTTTCATGTCATGAGCATTGCATCTTCTTCTGTGATTTTATAGATACTGGCAGAGGTGTCACCCAAAGATCATATAGACTCACAAGTGACAGCTTCTTGTTGTGCTCACTGTACCATTTCCTAAACCACATCTAAATCTTACAATTCCTTTGGTATTCCTCTATCTCATTGTGAAGGCAGGGTGGAGAACCTAATTAGGATTTGTCAATATGTCCCACCAACTTTGCCTATCCTAGAGAACTAAGTATCAGATCTTCTAGTCTTGACTGGCTTATAGGATATCAACTCTTTATTCATATAACAAATCGTTACAAAACACATAAATTAATTGTTATTTCTAACTCTGCTGTCATGGAAAGAGAGTGGATCTTGACAGCAAAAACAAAGAAAAGTCGATTTCTTTAGAAAGGAAAGAGACAGAAGAATGGAAGTTGTACCAGACTTTTACAACATCTTTGATTATTTACTGAGCCTCATGCTTATTACAATACACATTTTTGTTGCATTATGAAATTAATAGTGTGATATTTCTTTGTGATAAGCAAAGCAATTCTATTGTATGTGTGAATTTATTTCTTATTAATGAGTTGGTGTTTGGAGTATTTTTAGATTGTTTCAGTACTCTGAATCTTGTTTAAAAATGATTATTGACAAAAGATGAATCTTGGAGAAGTAAAATGTCAGCATATTATTGAACTCAGGGATGTTATTTTTGAGGTCACTATTCTTCAATGCCTTCTCTGAGTATATTGGTAGAGGTTATCCAAGGTGTCTCATCAGAAGAATCCCAGACTCATTGTTACCCCAATGACATCATGGCTACAAATGATGGGGTCCAATGCTAACAGGAACAATAGTGTGTTTTGGGGGGTAGATTGCTATCCTAAGTTAAAATAATAATTGGGGTTAGGGAGATAGTTCAATGAATAAATTGCTTATAGAGCAAACATGAGGAGCTGAGTTTGATTCGTAGAACCCATGTAAAACAGGCATGGTGGTTCACACTTAACGACTGCAGTGCTTGGGAGACAGAATCAGGTGGAGTCCTAGGGCTTTCCAGACAGCCAGTATAGCCTAATGAACAAGCTCCTGGCCAATGAGAGAAAATATTACAAAGAAAAGATAGGTGGTCCTTGAGGAGTTAAACAATTTGGGGTTCCACATGTACATGCATATACATATACACTAAAAGTTACTTAGTCAGTTAATGGTGTGTGTGTGTGTGTGTGTGTGTGTGTGTGTGTGTGTTATTCAGAAGACATCCACTTAAACTTTCTGGTGATTTATTTTCAGTTGTAGATGTGTCACCCATCATGCAATCAATCTACAAAGATTCACTGATTGGACAATAATGAATGACTATACCATCTAATTCATTATTAATTTGATTCATTGAAATAAAGCATACGGTAAATGTAGCTTATTAGTCACAGGCATAACTGGTGATTCATCAGGTAGAACTTAACAAACCATTTATTTAGAATGGTTAGCTCTTTCTACTCCTCGTGTGACCCTCTCACAGGTAGCATTAGCATCTCCTGGCTGCTTGTTGGGAAGTACAGAAGAGTCTCACTTGCTGCCTAGAGTTTCTGAATTAAAATTTGCATTTTTACAAGGTCCCCCAGGAGATTCACACATAGAGTTTGAGAAGAACTGCTCCAAGGCAATTTCGAGGTAGGGTAGATTAAAAGCTATCCTGGAATTCTTTTGATTTGCCTGAGCTTGCTTGTAATGACAATTATATGAAAACACATGAACTGGCAATTAACAAAAGGCAGAAAGAGTTCTGTGCCAAGCTGGTGGTACTCCTCAAAAGGCCCCGAGTGAGAGAGGAAAGAGCAATCACAGCCAATTACGTCTTCTAGGGGAAGACTTCTAGTCCTTTGCTCTCTGGGATTTCAATCCCTTTATTTCCAGCACCTGCCATAAATTCCTGCAGCCCTAGGGGGCAATGTGGTATAGTAAAAGCAGGTTGTATTAGCTCCCCAGTGCTTTTTCTCTGCTGCCCCTTGACCTTGACAAATCAATTACTATCCCCCTGAGCCTCAGTGTTTTGAGGAATAGGAAAATAGTGTTGTCGAAAGCAAAACACGTTTCAGATTAAGGACTGTGATCCTCTCCTGTTGTCTTCCCCATGTCTTACTCATAGTTAGAATGAAGGACGCTTCCTCCTCATCAAAGACTGCTTATGTGATGGAGAAACAACTCCCCTGAAGGATGTTGTCAGCTGCTGCTAGGTTGATGCTTCAGTAAGCAAGCTTGTAAGCCTCTTCTTGCTCTGTACTCCTGAAAGGGAGGTAGACTTCTAACTATCACCCTTACAGTGGCCTCCAGAAAAGCAGAGGACAGCTTTAGCCTCTGGATTTTCTCAGTGTCCTGGCTGGTAAGCTCTGTTGGTGGTCAGACTCCACACTCATAGGTGTAACCAGAAGCTGCAGGCAAATAATAGAGTTTCTTGGGTGATCTGTAAAAAACTGCTGGGGCCCAGAATTCATCTCAGACTAGATAAATAGACTCTCTGGGTTAGGAAAGGTGTTTAAGAAAGCAACTCAAGTGACCTTAGGTGAGAAGTTAGCTTAAAAATACCATAAACTGTGTGTTACAGACTTAGTATAGTACCACTATAAAGCCTTCATTATAGGCTTAGCACTCAGTGTAAGTGACACACTTTGTTCCCAGAAGCTATAGTTCCTCCTCCACAGCAAAATTCATGTGGTTCTTGTGGCTTCTGAGGGTTTGACAGGTGGAAAATATGTAAGCTAAGTCTTTTTTTATTAATTTATTTTTTCATGTTACATCTTTATCAAAGTCACCTCCCTCTTTCCCTCCAGGTCCCATTCACCCTCCCTCTTCCCATCTTCATCCTCTCCTTCTCCTCAGATGAGGGGAGCCCCCACATATCAACCCCCCTCAGTTCATCAGTCACATGAGGGCTAAGAGTTTTCTCTTGTACTGAGGCAAATATTAGAGTTTCTTGGGTGATCTGCAAAAAAACTGCAGGGGCCCAGAATTCATTCCAGACTAGATAAATAGACTCTCTGGGGTAGGAATGGTGTTTAAGAAAGCAACTCAGGTGACTTTAGGTGAGAAGTTAGCTTGAGAATACCATAAACTGTGTGGTATAGACTTGCCAGGGTATGGCAGCACAGCTAGGGTAATGTGTTTCACTAACAGACAACAGGGTCTGTAACTTGATGCTAGGTGGAATTTTTCATAGGATAGTTATGCTAGGTTCCTATCTATTAGGTTTTGTAGGTTGTAGGATAGTTGTTATGTGTTATATGGTTAATATCCACTTATAAGTTAAGTGGGCATCTTTCTGGGTCTCAGTTAGCTCACCCAGGATGATATTTTCTAGTTCCATCTATTTGCCTGCAAATTGCATGATTTCCTTGTTTATAATAGCTGAGTAGTATTCCACTGTGTAAATGTACCACAGTTTCTTTTTCTATTCTTTGGGTGAAGGACATCTTGTTTGTATGGTAGAAGTTAGGCCTCTTTAGTGAATTAGTATGCAGTTCATCTTAGCATCTGGCAGCACATAAGGAGGAGCTTGGCATCCCTTTAACTTGCTGAAATGGATAAGCCCAGTTGGGGGCCTAGCTCTGTGAGAAACACTAAATGTCCTGTTGAAGGGGCATGGCTAAGAAATTGCACAAGCCACAGATGATGTCAATTACTGTGAGAAGCCTAGGGACCGCTGGATATCGTGAGAGATCTTGTGGGCCCTAGAGACCTCTAAGGATCTCAAGATGATGCTATATATAAACCAAAGAGCTCCATATGGTGTTCTCCTTTTCTTCCTCTTTCCCTCACAGATGGAGAAATCAATGCATGTTGGAGACGTGTACAGCAAGGTATGCCTTTCATCAGAATTAAGACAGCAATGGCCATAAACTGAGAAGTGGAATCCAAGACAGAGACTTTTTGCCACAAGTCAGCCAGAGAGAGACCTTTTACAGCAAATAGGGCTGGCAGAAAAGACAGGTGGAGCTCAGAGACTGTGGTGAGAAAGTAGGCCATGAAACATATGTGGACTGAGGAGACTGTAGAAAGAGACTCAGCTGATGGAGGAAGCTGAATTCAAGTTTAGCAGTTAAAATAGACTGGTCTCATAAAACAACCACAATTTAGCAGTTGAAATAAACTGGGCATACAAACTGACAAAGTTAGGCCCAACCTATGCAAAGCTTTGAAAGGATTGTCTACAGTGACTACCATACCCAGACTATCAAAATTCAAGATATCATGCAGAATATTAATGTCCTTTTAAGAAACTTAAAATAATATTGGTTAGGTGTTCTTAGATATTAAGTGTTTAGAAGTATTAGGTTTTAGGTATAAAATTATAGGAAATAGGTGTTTTATAGGTGTTTGGTAAGTATTAATAAATATAAGTGTTATAAAGAAAAAATTTCTGTTACAGGGTTGTTTCCAGTTTCCAGCTATTATGAATAAAGCTGCTATGAACATAGTTGTGGGAATATCCTTGATGTTTGGTGGAGAATCTTTTGGATATATGCCTAGAAGTGGTATGGCTGGGTCATTGGGACAGGTGACAACTTCCTGAACAGAACACCAATAGTTCAGGCTCTAAGATCAAAAAATCAATAAATGTGACCTCATGAAACTGAAAAGCTTCTGTAAGGCAAATAATACTGTCATTAGAACAAAAAGGCAACCTACAGATTGGGAAAAGATCTTTACCAACCCCACATCTGACAGAGGGCTAATATGCAAAATATATAAAGAACTCAAGGAATTAAACATAAACAAACCAAAAAATCCAATACAAAATGGACTAAAGAGCTAAACTGAGAATTTATAAAAGAGGAATCTCTAATGGCAGAGCAAACAAGCTTCTGGGAGCAGGTTAATTAATATTTAGAATGCATAACATCACCCCATCAATTCCCTCCCTTTGTCTAATAAAAAGGCTAATTTTTAACTCATATGCTAAAAACAATAAGAACAAATATTAAACAGTCAAAAAAAACATATATAAAAGTTACACATATAATGTTTAGCATATTTGTATCAGGCAATCTTGAACAAGAAAAAAAATCATCTATCTATATGTGTCTAAAGTTATGACCTAAATATTTTCTATCATATCCTATATTCATAAACCTAAAGATTTCATTTATATTTGAAAATACTGTCTTAAATTCTAAACAACTCATGTTCAATTGAAATTTAATATCTATTATGTCTTCAAGCCTATCAAAGACATAAGAAGGGATGAAGTAATTATTTGAGTGAGTAGGTAGCATAGGAGAGCAGCTTCCAGAATGGAAAAATGACAGTTTGTTGCCTAGACAGTCCCAAATATCTCTCAATACCATTAGAGCATCATCTTTAGCCTTCTGGCCAAGCATATCTGACAGACATAATTGTGCAGCAGGAAATAAGGATTTGCCCACTCTGTCTCTGCAGAATCAGGCCATCGACTTACCTGCATTTAAGCTCTGGTCCATCTTTGAACTGTATATAGTCTGTTGAGAGAGCAGGGGCATCTTTGCTCAGTAGGAATTATCTCCTAATGGAGATTTTTGATGCTCATTGTCTCATTCCAAGTCTAATGGGAGCTGTCAGGAGCTGACTTTCTAAAGTCAAAGAATTCTTAAAATAATAAAAACATCTTTAAATGCCATTTTCTGTATACCTCTTAGGGTTTTGAAGACATCTATTGATTTATTTATAAATATATCTATCTATGTTTGAACAAGCAAACTGTATATTTTTGACCATTTACTATCTGTTTAACCTAGTAAGCATATTTTGTGATAAATTAACACTAGTATTTGACATGACGAGGAGCTTCACTGGCCAGCCATCAACTTGTATTAATCAGATTCCTAAATAGATTGTAATAGCAACCCATAAAAGGGTTAGAAGTAAACCTGTACTTTTAAATGAGTGGTATAGGCACAATGGCTTATATAAGAGTTGAAATATACATATATGTATATCAAAATATAAAATTATATACCAATAAATCAAAATTTAACATTATTTTTGTATCAAAATATAAAATTATATACCATTATATCAAAAGATAAACTTATTTTGGGAGTAGCAATAACTTTAAGTTTCAAAGCAGATTCAATAATCTACCCTTGTATCTTATGATTTCTATATTATATACACATACTCCTCCTCTTTTTTCTTTTCAAGTCTTCTTCCCCTATATAAGAGTGAAAGAAGGATGGAGAAAAGAGAGAAGTCCCTGAGTCTAACCTCCTATAATTTGCTTAACAAGACCATTTAACAACTTGTAACCAATCCTCTAAACAACATCTATAACCCATTAAATGACCAAAAAATCATCCACTCCACCTTTTGGGAATGGGGTGTTGCTCTCTTAAAATTGCTTCCTGATGAATTGGGACACAGAACACCTGTTAGGGGGCCTAAATTAAATGGAAAAATGGTTAAGCAAGTAAATAGTAGCATTTGTTGTCCAGTTTCTATGTGCTCAGCAATTTGAATGTCCTGAGCAGTTTGTAGTCTGCAGCTAGATTTGGGTGGGAAAGTTAAAGGTTTTATTGAAGTCCTGGATGGAACAGTCTGTGAGACTGGACCATCTTAGCAAGCTGTTTGAAGTTGTTCTGGATGTAGAATTTGGAGGAAACATCTATTGAAGCAGTATGTGAGGCCAGATCATCTGGGCTTGTCTTGTCTTCTTTGGTGTCTAGTCCCTTTGTTCTGAAAATATATAATTTCTCACAAGTAACATGTAGTTCTGTAATTACAAAACTGCCTGAGACAGATCAATTAAGGAAGATTTTTCTGCTCTTTGTTTGAGCAGAATAAAGACTTTTGTAACTCTCCATTCATGCCTTATGAAAGGATGGCAGGCAATATGTCATGTGATTTTTATGTAGTCAACCTCCCCATTTCCTTCTATTCCCTTGTTTTTCCCCTTCCCTCCTTTCTTTTTCTCTCTCTTTCTTCCTTTATAAGAAAATAGTTTATTTTATGTGTATTGGTGTTTTGCTTGCATGTAAGTCTGTATACCTCATGCATGCCTGATGATCAACACAAAAATAGATTATTGGATTCTCTGGAACTGAGGTTACAAATGGTTGTAAACTACAATTTGTGGCCTGAGAATCAACCATCTAGAAGAACACTCAGTATTCTTAACCACTGACACCTCTCTACAGCTATTTCTTGTTTTCATGAAGACAGGTTCTTTTTTAAAAAATATTTATTTACTACTTCAGGTTATATCTCCATCACAATGTCCTCTTTCCATCCCTCCCAGTCCCAACTTCCCACCCTCTACCTCCTATCCCTTCCATCCCACTCCTCTGAATGGAGTGTCCCTACATAATAGTCCCCTGCCACAGTTCAGCAGTCATATGAAGGCCAAGAACCTCCTCATACACTGGGGACCTACAAGGCAGCACCACTAGGGCAAAGTATCTCATTGACAGGAAAAAAAAGTCTATGTTCATGTTCTCTTTGGTGCATTGGTTGTAGTATAGTTATCATGTATTATATGGCTAAAACCTGACTATAAGTGAATAGATGCCATGTGCATCTTTCTGAGTCTGGGTTAGCTCACCCAGGATGACTTTCTCTAGCTCCATCCATTTGGCTGCAAATTGTATGATTTTGGTGTTTCTGAGAGCTGAGTAGTATTCCATTGTGTAGATATGCCACAGTTTTTTAATCCAACTTCGATTGAGGGACATCTGGGTTGTTTCCAGTTTCTAGCTATTACAAATAAGGCTGCTATGAACATAGATGAGGAAACTTCTTTGTAATTTGGTGAGGAATCATTTGGATGTATATCCAGAAGTGGTATGGCTGGTTCCTGAGGCAGAGCTATTCCAAGTTTTCTAAAATATTGCCAGACTGACTTCCATAGTGTTTGCACAAGCCTGCACTCCCACCAGCAATGGAGGAGAGTTCCCCTTTTCCCACACACTCGCCAGCATGTGCTGTCATTTGAGCTTTTGATCTTAGCCATTCTGACAGGTGTGAGATGGAATCTCAGAGTCCACTTGAATTACATTTCTCTGATGATTAAGGATGCTGAGCATTTTTTCAAATGTCTCTCAGCCATTAGGGATTCCTCCTTTGTGAATTCTCTGTTTAGCTCTGTTCCCCATTTTTTGATTGGATTATTTGGTTTCTTGGCATTTAATTTCTTGAGTTCTTTGTAAATTTTGGATATTAGCTCTCTGTCAGATGTGGGATTGATGAAGATTTTTTCCCAATCTGTAGGTTGCCATTTTGTTCAAGTGAGTATCTTTTGCCTTACAGAAGCTTTTCAGTTTCATGAGGTTCCATTTATTGATTGTTCGTCTTAGATCCTAAGCTGTTGGTGTTCTGTTCAGGAAGTTGTCACCTGTGCCAATAAATTCAAGGGTTTTCCCCACTTTCTCATCTATTAGATTTAGTGTGTCAGGCCTTATGTTAAGGTCTTTGATGCACTTGGACTTAAGTTTTGTACAAGGTGATTAAGTATGGGTCTAATTTCATTCTTTTACATGTGGACATCCAGTTGGACTAGCACCATTTGTTGAAGATGCTGTCCTTTTTCCATTGTATGGTTTTGGCTTCTTTGTCAAAAATTAAGTGACCATAGGTGTGTGGGTTCATTTCTGGGTCTTCAATTCGATTCCATTGATCCACTGGTCTGTTTCTATACCAGTACCATGCTGTTTTTATTACTATTGCTCTGTAGGACAGCTTGAAATCTGGGATGGTGATAACCCCACATGTTCTTTTTATTGTACAGGATTGATTTAGCTATTTTGGTTTTTTTTTGTTGTTGTTGTTCCATATGAAATTAAGAATACCTTTCCCAGGTCTAAAAAGAATTGTGTTGGTATTTTGATAGGAATTGCATTGAATCTGTATATTGTTTTTGGTAGAATGGCCATTTTTATTATTTTATCCCACCTATTCATGAGCATGGGAGATCTTTCCATCTTCTGATGGCCTCTTCAATTTCTTTCTTCAAGGACTTGAAGTGCTTGTCATTCAAGTCTTTCACTTGCTTGGTTAGAGTTACCCCCAGGTATTTTATATTGTCTGTGGCTATTGTGAAGGGTGTTGTTTCCCTAATTTCTTTCTCAGCCCATTTATTTGTTGCATAAAGAAGGGCTTCTGATTTTTTTGAATTAATTTTGTATCTAGCCACCTTGCTGAAGATGTTTATCAGCTGTAAGAGTTCTCTGGTCGAATTTTGGGGTCGCTTATGTATACTATCATATCGTCTGCAAATAGGGATAATTTGACTTCTTTGTTTCCAATTTGTATCCCCTTGATCTCTTTTAGTTGTCTTATTGCTCTAGCAAGAACTTCAAGAACTATATTGAAGAGATATGGTGAAAGTGGGCATCCTTGTCTTGTCCCTGAGTTTAGAGGAAATGCTTCAAGTTTCTCTCCATTTAATTTGATGTTGGCCATTGGCTTGCTGTATATCCCCTTTACTATTTATAGGTACGGTCCTCATATGCCCATTCTCTCCAGAACTTTTAGCATGAAGGGGTGTTGGATTTTGTCAAATGCTTTTTCAGCATCTAGTGAGATGACCATGTGTTTTTTTTTCTTTCAACTTGTTTATATGGTGAATTATGTTGATGGATTTTCGCATGTTGAACCATCCCTGCATTCCTGGGATGAAGCGTATGTTATCATGGTGTATGATACTTTTATTGTGTTCTTGGATTCAGTTTGTCAGTATTTTATTAAGTATTTTTGCATCTATGTTCATGAGGGAGATTGGTCTGAAGTTTTCTTTTTTTGTTGGGTCTCTATGTGGTTTAGGAATCAGGGTGACTGTGGCCTCATAGAATGAGTTTGGCAGTGTTCCTTCTGATTCTATTTTGTGGAAGATTTTGAAGAGTATTTGTATGAGCTCTTCTTTGAAGGTGTGGTAGAATTCCATGCTAAAACCATCTGGCCCTGGTTCTTTTGGTTGGGAGATTTTTAATGACTGTTTCTATTTCCTTAGGGGTTATAGGGCTGTTTAATCTGTTAACCTAATCTTGATTTAACTTCGGAAGGTGGAATCTATCAAGAAAATAGTCCATTTCGTTTAGGTTTTCAAATTTGGTGGAGTATAGGTTTTTAAAGTAGGACCCAAATATTCTCTGAATTTCCTCAATGTCTGTTGTTATTTCTCCCTTTTCATTCTGATTTTGTTGATTTGAGTTTTTTTTTTTCCTCTGCCTTTTAGTTAATTTGGCTAAAGGTTTGTCTATTTTGTTGATTTTCTCAAAGAACCAACTCTTGGTTTCATTGATTCTTTGTATCGTTCTTTTTGTTTCTAAGTTGTTGATTTCAGCCCGAAGTTTGATGATTTCCTGCCTTCTGCTCCTCTTGGGAGCATTTGTTGCTTTTTTTCCGCCCAATTCTTCTAGTTCAGCTGTTAATTTGCTAATATGAGCTGTCACAATTTTCTTTTTGAAGGCACTTAGTGCTATGAACTTTCCTGGTAACACAGCCCCTTCTGTTTTCCTCTGCTTTCATTATGTCCCATAAGTTTGGGTATGTTGTGCCTTCATTTTTGTTGGATTTTAAGAAGTCTTTGATTTCCTCCTTAATTTATCCCTGACCCAGTAGTCATCCAGTAAAGAGTTGTTCAGTTTCCATGAGTGTGTAGGCTTTCTGTTATGTCTGTTGTTTTTGAAGTCCAGCTTTAATCCATGGTGGTCTGATAAAACACAAGGGGTTATTTTAATATTCTTGTATTTGTTGAAGCATGCTTTGTGTCTGACTATGTAGTCAATTTTGGAGGAGGTTCCATGCAGTGCTGAGAAGAGGGTGTATTCTTTTGTGTTTGGGTGAAATGTTCTGTAGATATCTGTTAGATCCATTTGGTTCATAAGCTCTATTAAACTCATTATTTCTCTGTTTGGTTTCTCTCTCGATGACCTGTCCATTATTGTGAGTGGGGTGTTGAAGTCTACCACTACTAATGTGTGGGGATTGAGGTGTGGTTTAAGCTTTTGAAGAATTTCTTTTACAAGTGTAGGTGCCTTTGTATTTGGGGCATAGCTATTCAATATTGAGATGTCCTTTTGATGAATATTTCCTTTAATGAGTATGTAATGTCCTTCTCTATCTTTTTTTGATTAAGTTCAGTTGAAAGTCTATTTTATTTGATATTAAGATGGCTACTCCAGCTTGCTTCCTGGGTCCATTTGCTTGGACAACCTTTTCCCAGCCCTTTACTCTGAGGTAGCATCTATCTTTGTTAGTGAGATGCATTTCTTGTATGCAGCAAAATGATGGGTCTTGTTTACAGATCCATTCTGTAAGCTTGTGTCTTTTTATTGGGGAGTTTAGTCCATTGATGTTAAAAGTTGTTATTTCCTGTTATTTTGATGTAGGTGGTGGGTGTGTCTTTCTTTTGGTTTAGCTGCAATGGAGTTTTTCTATTTCCTCTGTTTTCTTGGGTGTAGTTTTCTTCTCTGTGTTGGAATTTTCCTTCTAGAATCTTCTGTGGGGCTGGTTTTGTGGGTAGATACTGTTTAAATTTGATTTTGTCATGGAATATCTTGTTTTCTCCATCTATGTTGATAGAGAGTTTTGCTGGGTATAGTAGTCTGGGTGGGCACCTATGTTCTCTCAGGGCTTGTAGGACATCTACCCAGGCCCTTTTGGCTTTTAAAATTTCTGAGGAGAAGTCAGGTGTAATTCTGATGGGTCTGCCATTATATGTTACTTGACCTTTTTGTCTTACAGGTTTTAATATTCTTTCTTTGTTCTGTACATTTGGAGTTTCAATTACTATGTGGCAAGAGAAGTTTTTTTTATCTAATCTGTTTGGTTTTCTGTATGCTTCTTGGAATTTTATTGGCATCTCTTTCTTTAGGTTTGGGAAGTTTTCTTCTATGATTTTGTTGAAGGTATTTCTTGGACCTTGGAGTCTGGAGTCTTCTCTTCCATCTATACCTACGATTGTTAGGTTCTTTCTTTTCATTGAGTCCTTGATTTCTTGGATGTTATGGGTGATATCTTTTTTAGATTTCTCATTTTCTTTGGTTGTTGTACTGATTTCTTCCATCGAATCTTCCATGCCTGAGATCCTGTCTTCCATCTCTTGTATCTATTTTTGATACTCATGTCTGTAGTTCTTATTCTCTTCCCTGATTCTCCACTTCCAGGATTAACTCTGATTGTGTTTTCTTTATTGCGTCTACTTCCAATTTCAAGCCGTGAAACATTTTATTTGTGTTATACGTTTCCTGGTCCAATTTGGTTGTTGCCTTCTCTCTTTCCTGTTCAAGTTGAGGCACTTTGGCTTGGAGCTCTCTAATGGTATTCTCCATTGCTTTCACTTGTAAAATTGTGGAATCTTTGAATTCCTTCAGAGATTTAATTTCTTCTTGAAAAGACTCTATTACTTTCCAGAATATAGATTTGTCATTGTTTTCATGTGTTTCAGCTGTGGTGTAGTAGAGCTTGCTGTACTAGCATAGCTGCATTTTGTTGGAGTCGTATTTTCCTGAGTTTTGTTGGATCTTTTCTTTGGCTGACCTTTAGCCGTCTGGTTGTTCTTAGCTGTTCCTGGTGCCTTCTGGGCTTGGTGCCAAGAAGGGTGCTTTGGTGTAGAAGTTGTATACCTTGGTGATCTGTGGCTCTCCACAGGCTGGATGCGGCCTTGTGTGGAGGTTTTTTTTTCTCAGTGTGTCTCCCAGAGCTCACTCCTCCCTGTTGTGTCCCAATTGGGGACTCAGGTCAGGGGTTGTGGTGGGATGTGTTCCTGCAGGTTCCTAAGATCCAACTAATCTTCGTATCGATGATAGTGCAGGTTGGCAGTCCACACAGACTGTTGGCTGAGGCTGTAGCTTCCCTGCAGTTTACTTGTCAGACCATGTTAATGGTCCTCCCAAGTTGCTCTCAGGGGGTTCTCAGTATCAATGTGCATCTAATAGCCAGAAGCACTGTGATCTGGTACAGCCCAGATCTTCCAGGCAATGAGAAATGGCCCAGGATTGTTTCACTGCTCCTGAGTCAGAGCTCTCTGTGTTGTAGCTTGGGTATTTAGTGTGTAGTGGCTCTGCTGGTATGCTCCTGGGTGTCCAAGCACAGATGCTGTGGACTCCTGAGGTCCTAAGTTTGGGGGTTGAGTCTGCCAGCTGGAGACCTGAAAGGATCCGACAGGGAGGGAGTACAGTTTCTCGGTGGGAGGTGCTCAGTGTTCATGTCTGGTGACTCCAGTCCTTCAGTTTCTATATTTCCAGTACAGAGTTCTTTGTTGTCCCTGCTGGGTTGGCCCAGGTGGGCTTGTGCCTGTCTAGATTGTCCCCAGGGCACCTCTGTGCTTCTCGGGCCTAAGCACTAAGCCCTTGTTGTCTGAGTCACTCAGGCAGTGCACACAAGCCAAGAACTCGCTGTTCCAGGGTGTGCAACTATATATGCTGAAGATCTGGTTTCATGCTGGAGCAGCCAGCACTAGCAAAGGGATCCGATATTAACCCACAACCTGTCCAGGGCTTGGACCCTGTGGAGATCCAAGCAGCCTTTCAATCAGGCCACCCGCCTTTCAGCCTGTTCTGATCTCACCACTCCTTCGATTGCGCTGGACCTAATTTGGGTGCTGGAGCTGTCCTGTGGACACTGGCATTGGGGCCGCTGTACTCCAAGTCCTGGGACACTGCATTGGTGCCAGTAGCATAGCCCACTGCTGGAAGTGTATCCAGCTGCTCTGTCTAGCTGCAGTGTTCTTTCCAGTGACTGCAAATCCAATAGAGGGGCCTGTATGTCCAACACCCCTCTGGGCATTCCCAAATATGCTTGCCTCTCCTGCTGTGGTCCTGCTGCTGTCCTGCAGCTCAGAATGTGCTGTGGTCTGCAGCCACAATGGTTCCACTGAGAATATATCTGTTCCCGTGGCTCCACCAATCTTCCCCTTGGTGTCAGAATGCCTGCATGGAATCTGGGAACCCAGGAGGCTGATGATTAACCCTGTCTGGGCTTCAGAGCTGCTCACTGGGTATTTGAGTGGCTTGTACCTGGTCCCTCTCCGGGTGACAATTCTTCTGCTTCTCAGAGTCAGTGGCTTCTGCAGTTTCTGCTGGTCTGTTTTTCTGAGTGTCTGAGAGAGAGTCTTGCCCAGGGACTTTTAATGGTCCCTGGGTCGATGGGTGAAACCCAGCGGGTTTGCTCCACTCAGATTATTGATCAGCGTCTTATAACTCTGTGGTGTTATAGTTGTTTTTACCCATGTTCAAAATGCGTACATGCAGGCTGCCTCCATTTTGGGTCTCCTCCGAAGACAAGTTCTTCTACATCCCATGTAAGCCTCAAATATGCTATGTAGTTCAGACTAACCTCAAACTCCTGTTCCTGTCTTTACCTCTCAGAAGCTGGGATTGGATGTTAGATGGAGTTTATTTTTAAGTGAAATTATTATGTTAAATGACTCTACTATAAATAAACTGTCAAAATTTTGTGAAGAAATTACAATAAACTTTGATAAGTGCTTTCTGCAACAATCTAGATGATCATGTGTTTTCTTTCGTCTTTTTAAATAATTCAGCTCTATTCAGGGCTGAGATTGAATGCAAGGGACTCACACATACTAAGCATGAGTCTTGCTGACTATATTCCTGGTCTTAGACTGCATATATGAGGCCAGTTTTGCATGTAATAGATAACTCCACTCAATTATAATGTCTAACTCTTTTGAGGTGTTGGTAGGTTCTTTGCTAGTATTTTATTGAAGATTTTTATAATGTTATTTGTCTAATTTTTTGTTTTTGTTTTGCAATTTCTTTGGCTTAAAAATATCTTTGGGCTATTTCTTCTAGCTCTGTTGTTTGGAAAGCTGAATAGATATTGTCAATAATTCTTCTTTGGCTGTTCGGTGGTAGAACTCATTTATGAACTAAATTTTCTTTTGTGGGAAGTTGCTGTTGTTATTGTGATATAGTCTTTGTTTTTCAACACACAGTTTTTTTGTGTAGCACTGGCTATCCTGTAACCCATGCTGAAACTCACTATATAGACCAGGCTGGCCTTGAACTCCCAAAGATCCACTTGCCTCTGTCTCCCCAGTGCTGGGACTAAAGATGTGTACTACCACTGTGTGGCTTAGAAAGTTTTAAATTTCTTCTTTAGTTTCTTCTTTATTTATTTGTTCATTTGAACTTTTATTTTTTTTGAACTTTTATTTTATTTCTTTATTTATATTTTTCTAGGAATGTATTTCCTTTAAGACATTCAACTTATTGACATATAATTATTCATAATCATTCTGTAATTGTTATCTTTTATTTTAAATTTCAGAAGCATGAATTATAATATCTATCTTCATTTATGATTCTATCTGAATCTTCTCTCTATTTTTCTTAGTCTGAGGGTTGTTGATTATGTTTATGCTTTTGAAGAGACAACTCTTAGTTTTGTTGATCTTTGTTCCTATTCTTCCTGTTTCCTGTCTCTAGTCTGATCCTTATGTTCCTCCTTTCATGTGGGCTTTGTCTGTCCTTTTTAATAGCCTCTTGAGGCATAATTTTGGGCTCTTTGGTTGTAATGTCTTTATCCATCTTAATCTAGGGACTTACTTATTATTGATATGTTATTTAGTTTGAAGTCTTTTTCTGATTTAATTATAGATGATTGCTTGATTTTAATTTTAATGTGCATGGAGTATTTATCCATCCCTTAATTTTCAGTTTATATGTTCATAAGAGTTAGAATGAGGCTTCTATAGGCAGCATATGACTGATCCTGTTTCCAATCCATTCACCTACTCTGTTTTTCTATTAGAGATGTTAATTTTTTCCATCTCAGGTTATTCTTCATATATAAGGAATTATTTCTGCCATTGTGTTGTGTTTTGATTGTTTTATAGATATATTATTATCCTATGATGTTATTCCATATTTGGTTTATCAACAAATGAGTCTCACCTTCGAAATACACCATGAAGTTTTTTTTTTATACATTATTCCTGTTAATACTTTGACAATCTTTGTTTTACTCTAAATGCTTCTTCAAATCTTAGAACTAATTGTGTCCTTGTCTGTTCTGTGCACGCATCATCATAATTTCCAAATGCTAACTGCCTGCTACTACCTGCTATGTGGAACATAACTGTAGTGAGAGAAATCTGTTTTTATTCTTTTATTCTACCAGTAATGCTATTCAATGTAAGATGTCTGATAACGTACTAAAGTGATCATAATTATTTGATGATTTGGTTGAGTGTCTTACAGAGAGTCTAAAGTTAATATCTTCAGTCTGAAAAAGCATTCATGTCAATAATTCCCTTAGGTCAAGCCACTGAAGCACTATAGCTTTACCTTATTTTTTTTAATTTAGACATTATTGCTCTGATTAGTTCATTTTTAAATCACCATTTGCTCAGTGTAGATAATTTTTTTTGGCTCACTCTTTTTTATTATGAGACCGTCCTTCTGAGAACTTTCTTCTTAGGAAGTTGTTCCTTTTCCAGAAATTTCTTCAGGGTTTTTCCTGGCAGCAAGAACTTTCAATTTTATTAGATGGTTTTCTCACTTTTACAATCATTTTTATTTATTTTTTTCCTTAGCACTTACGTAATATGGTTTGATGTCTCTCCAGCTTTCATTATTACTGTTGAAATTGTCTTTGATTCTTTTTGTAATTTCTTCTTCTTATATAGTTTGTCTTCATTCCACCAGTGTTGGTTAGTCCCATTCTCTCTGGTAATCTGAACTTGCTGTATTGTGAATTATTTCCACTTTTTTTTGTTTAATATATATCATTTCTGATCAGTTTCTGAAGTTAGTCTTATCAATTCTGAGAAAATGCCAGTCTTTTTCTCTTTTTTTTAATAATTTATTTTTTATTTCTTCAAGTTACATCTCAATCACAATCCCCTCCCTACTCCCCCCTCCAGTCCCACCCTTCCACCCTCCTCCCCCTCAGCCCCACCATCCTCTTCCCTTCTTTTTTTTTTTTTTTTTAGTTTAAGGTATTTATTTTTCCCCCCAACAGCTCTCCCTTTCAGTCCAAATAATGGTTCTTTTTCTTATAACTATAAATACAATACAAAACAACAGAAATAAATAGGCCACGATTATAAGAGTTATATGGCTTAGCATACATTCCCAATGTCCAGTCCATATGGTCTTTTTCTCTTTTAATATTGCTTCTATTATTTTATTTTATTTTTCTCATGTGAAAATCTGCACTTCCTACCTTTGCCTTAAATCATAAATGATTTTTTCAAATGTCTGTGTTACTCATCAATTTATATAGCATTTATCATCTGCTGTTTAATCTATACTTTAATATTTCATTTTATTAGCATTTCATCTAGAAGTAACTGTTTGTGCTGTAAGGAGTTTGGATATTTCTGTGATGTCTTATCCTACTGGCAAACTTTAAGTGTGTCTTTTAAAATTAGACACACTTAATTTTAATGAGCTTACTGCTCTGTGAGCCTGTTTTTGTTACTTTGCCATTTCTATTGACTTCTGCTCATGACTCCTTAGACCTCTTATGTCTAACTTTGATAATGAATTCTATTCTCTGAAAATCTTTGTCTAGGAACTTTTTGAAGTGTGTGAATTACCTTCATTCACATAGGGAGGAACATGTTTTCTTTGAGCATGCATTAGAAGATACTCTTAACTGAAATTCAGATTCCAGTCAGTTTTAGCTTGGGGACCTTTAGTTCCTTTAGTTTGGGGACCTCATATCTGGTATAAGGTCTGATTGTAAATGCCTGCTACTGTGAACTCCCTGAGATAAGGATGTCTCCCCACGTCACTTCATCTAGCAGTCTTTTATTTTAGATCACGGACCCTTAAAAGCTCATACTTACTCAGTTGTTTCTGATCGAAACTTCCTTCTTGGTTCTGATTTTCTTTTTCCTGTAGTGCTTGGGATTGAACCCAGCATCCTGAGAAAATGATGCAAGCATTCCACCATTGCACCAGACCTCTCCTGAAGAATTCTGTACTCTGTAAACCCCAGGCTTTATTTCCTATTTTCTACAATGCTGGCACCCGTGACAACTCAGGATCAGAACCATGAGATTAAAATATGTCTGCAGAGCATTGCCTTTGCTTTTAGAATTTGCCTACTTTTCTGAACACATATGTTTCTACTTTCTTTCTGGCCCATGCAAATCCCTTAGTATGCAGGTCAGTTCAGCTATGAAGTAAAGATGCCAAATTAAAAATTAAAAAAAAGATAATTTGTAGACAGTCTGTACTAAAAGACCTTTCTAGAAATCTAGTTTGGCATACTTATGGAAATGGCCTACTTACAAAATTATTTCATTTTACTTAAGCATTCTTTCAAAATGAAATAATAACATCTAACACTTTTTAAAATGCTACACATCTGTAGTTTTTGGGACTCTGCCATGTGGTTTATATGTGCCACTTATTTAAATGGCAACAGTCTCTCCTCAGGTAGCACTACTCCAATCACCAACATGTAACATTACAGCCCTCTGTGGACTGGATGCTAAGCCATGTTGGTTTTTTACAAGTAACCTCCCATCCCCCTTCCTAGACCAGAGCCATCTGCCATCTTATGATCACTCTGTGGTTGTTTCACAGTAACAACCTGCTAACTTAAAGAGGGTTTGTTCCAATGATCAGAAGCTGTACCTTTTAGCTAGGACCACCTCTGGTGTCCCAGTTGCATATGAACACCCAGAGGTCCCGAATTTAAACATCAAGTCCTACTCAGCTCATCCCAAACCTGCCAAGTTTGGGTTACAACAGACAGAGATCAAAATGATCATTCAACAGAAATGGTAAAGGTATCTCTACCAAAAGACCCAACCAGCAACCTAACTTCAGATGCTGAAGTCCCACTGCAAAAACACAAGACACACACACACATACAAGGCAATATGTCTCCCCCCAAAATTAGTACCCCCATATGTTTCCTGAGGTAAATGCCTTATTAAGGTTACTACTGCTGTGAGGAAACACCACTATCAAAAGCAACTTGAGGAGGCCAGGGTTTATTTGGCTTATACTTCCACATTGTAGTTGAACAATCTTTGAACTCAAGCAGGAACTCAAATAGGACTGGACTCTGGAAACAGGAGCTGATGGAGAGGCCATATGGTGCTACTTACTGGCTTGCTCCTCATGCCTTGCTCAGCCTGCTTTCTTATAGAATAGAGGACCAACAGGCCATGGGTGACACCATCCACATGGGCTGGCTCTCCCACATAAATCACTAATTAAGAAAATGCCCTACATGCTTACATACAACCTGATCTTACAGAGGCATTTTCTTAATATAGGTTCCCTCTTTTCAGATAACTCTAGTTTATGTCACATTAACATAAAACTAGCCAGCACAATAAGCAACTTAAATAACTCATAAGACAATGAACTGAAAATAGCTATTATTAACATGTTCAAGGAACTCAAAAAGAGTATGAATAAATGCCAAAACGGAGTCTAAGAAAACACAGAGAGTTAAATGAAATAAGGAAAACAATTCAGGATTTGAATATAGAATTCAATAATGAGATCAAAATTCTAAAGAGAACACAAACCAAACTAAAACTTGAAGTAAAAAGTCAGTAAGTCTAACTTAATGGCCATAGCAACTGAATTTGCTATATAAAATGTTATTCTTAATTTTAGCAATTGGAAAACTGAGATTCAGAATACTTCATAACTTTACCAGTTCCTCCTGCTGGACCGTTTGGAGCTGGAGTGATGTAACTTCATTGAAGGTGTTGTTCTCCCTTTTTTTTTAAATTCACTTTTTATAATGAAATACTCCAGAATTAAAGCAGCAGTACAGTGTTAATATGACAAATATACACTGATGGCATTTCAGCTATTATTAGCATTTTGTCTTATGTCTTTGTTCTCTTGATGTGTGCATTCATATTTTTGCTGATACTTGAGGGGAAGTTTTGGATATGAGAATTTATACCACAAACTGAGACTTTAGTCACAAAGTAAGCTTATAGCTATCTCCAAAGTGTTCCCTTTGGAAACTTAAAAAAAAATCATTTTCCTGGAAAAAGTGAAAGTTCTTTGAGAGGAGAGACTCTTTTATCTTGGAAATACAGGTTTCATGTAGTGCTTCATGTGTAGCAGGCGAATCAGTGAATTCTTTGTTAACTAAGAAGAACCTAAATTAACAAGAAAGGAAGTAAAATTTTTCCAGGATAAGAAATGTGTTTTGATGTAGGTGGCAAGAAAAAAGGACATGTAGAAGGACAGGTAGTTATTCTTTGAGAACTGTGGTAGATCATCTCACTCTCACAGGAAAGGACAAGAAAACAATGATATAAATCTAAATGCACAAACATTCTATTGACTGATTTCCCAGTTGCTACTCCCTGGAGTTCAGACTCCATCCAATTACAAGGTTCCTAGGAAAATGGAATGAGTTGATGAATTCATTGTACTGTACTATTTATAGTCGATGTAATTTCCATATGTTATTGTCACCATTCCTGCTACTGAAGTCAATTTTAATGATAGCATTACTCCAACTGAAACAGTTACTATTATTGTCAGAAGGGCCTGTAAGATAACAGCCGAGCCAAGCAGGGCATATCATCCTAATTTTATGGAAAAGAAGATTTCAAATGAGTCCAAACGAATTCAGGTATTCTGTCTGAACATTCAGTGTTTCTTTTGCATTGCCTTTTTGCTTTTTATCAGTATGTGTTGATTCCTTGCTTTCTGCAGACACTGTTGTAGGCATCAGAGTAGCCAAGATACCAGACTGAAGAATCCCTGACATTACTAAAAGAATATGATTGCTATTAGCTGCTTTTTAAAGCTATCTATTATAATCATGAACAACTTTAGAGATCAGTATATCTAAATATTTATCAATATTGCCAATGAATTGTTTATGAAGCATGTTTAATATGTGTCAATATGTGCATCTCTGCATTCACTGAAGTGAATTATGCTCAAGCCCATACCCACAGACAGGAAAGCAAACGATAAGGAAATGAACAAACTAGGGAAAACCTGAGGTTTGTGGGGCTGTAGTTGAGAGATGATGGCTAGGGGGCAACTATGTGATTGGTTTAAATACAAGCTGAGGTCAGATTTGAGATCTTGGGTTCTCTTTGTACCTACTGTATGATTTGATCATTTCACTAACCAGAACTTTATGTGACTTACTTCTTTCCTGTCATCACACCAGCTACCAGGGGCATGCTCATGCTGCATGGAAGAGGAACCAGAGAGTTTGGGATTGATTAGCTTCATATGGCCACCTTTGTCCTTGCCCCGAGTCTATTCCTGTTTTCATTATTGCTCCTATTCTTGCATGTGCATCAAAGGCTTCTAGATCGTTCCACTATGTTCATTGAATTGACTTTCAAGTTTCAAAAGAAAATCAAACATTAATTTTGGAATAAGACATTGCCATATAATCTTGTAATGGCCTGGCACATTGGCTCAACACTTTTTGAAGACAGATGGTTTTGTTTTGATAGTTATTCTCAGAGAGGCATCTTTTTTTTCTTCCTGCTATTCAGTAATAACTTATCTGACATTTACCTCCCTTGTCATCATCCCATCCACATGTATCATTCACAGTACAGAGGAATATATTTTATTTACAGGCATCAAACAGAGAATCATGAAACAACTACTGGAAATCAACTGCAAATTGGTATTTTAATTTTATGCAATGCTCAACCCTTTGGTAATAACTACCTCTATGTAATCTCTGGACTCTGTGAGGCAAGAGACTTTCTTGGTAAAAAAATTGTGAATAACAGAAATTCAATCTTCGAAGGAATTTGATAATGTCTATAATTTCTGTATTATATGTCTCACACTTGTTAGAATATCAAATATGATTATAGCAAGAAGTACATTATTAATAACATCTGAAGTGCAAACTCAGACCTTAGATATATTAGAATAACAATGACACAGACCACAAGATATTGAGCAAACATGCCAGGCAGTAAAATAGCATTATAAAACAATGAGGGGACAAGAAGAGTTGAGCAATTTTTATTTAGGTTCTATTCATGAGGAGACCTTCGGAATCCATGTAAAGGAAGAATAATTACATGCTTCCTGTGGGAAGTATTGAATGGTTTGGGACTCCAGGTTATCACTTAACAGCCAGATCAGAGATGCCCACAGATTTGCTAGTTTTTAGAGTCACCTATCCTTTGAAAGGTATTTGAGATGTGAGGTAACTAATATCAAGCCTTAGACTCTTACTGAATGTGGGGGAAGCAGGTGACTAAGAAGCATGCAAGTCCTATAAGCAAGTCACTTTATTCAGCGATACCAAACATACAGTTGTTTTAAAGATTTGCATACATACAAGAAGAATACCACTGTGTGACATAGAACACACATGTAGCTGTGCTAAATTTGAATTCTTTTTGTGTTCTGTCTCACAAGCATATACTTGTCCAATTACACCTGCTGGGTACACTTCAGGGAGCATAGAATGTATCTTCCAGAAGTGCCTGGTGGCTCTCAGACACTGTCCCCTTGGCACAACTGCAGCATGAGTCTCAGGGTACTGCTGTAGGTGCTCCCACCACTGTCTACCCTGAATATTCACTGCATCTCAGCCATTTGTTTTCCACAACAGAGGCCTCTTCTCCACTCTCAATCCCATATAACATGGCTTCCCAGCACTGCCACTCAGGGTTCATAGCCAGTCCTATCACCTCCTTGAAGGTCTTGGGGTATAACATTGAGTCTCTAAACTCTCGTAGGAAAGAGACTGTTCATCTCCCATACACTCTCTTTCTCCCAGGGTATCCAGGAGAACCTCATCCTCTCAGATACCTTCTCAAAAGAAAAAAGATCATCAGTTCAGGTACTCTTCGACTCCTGTCTAAAGACTATTAGAAATTCAGGGTGGAACACTTTAGAAGAAAAATATATAACAAAATCTTGTTGAAAGTAACAAGGGAAAACCTCATCCTGAGTGAGCTAACCCAGGCTCAAAAAGATGCACATGGAATCTACTCACTTATAATTGGATTTTAGCCATATAGTACAGGATAACTATCCTACAACAAATACACCAAAAAGATCAGGAACATAGACTTTGTTACCTATCAATGGGACAATTTTCCATAGAGGTGCTACCATGTAGGCCCCCAGTGCAAGAAGAAGCTCTTAGCTCTCATATGACTGTTTAACTGAGAGGGGCTGATTTGTAGGGGTGCAAAGAGGGCACTATGATGGAGATGTAACTTGATGTAATAAACAAACATAATAATAAATAATAAAAGAAAGTAACAAGGACTTTATTCTCAATTATAGCATCTTGTATTTTCTTCATTGTTCTATCTTTGATTCAAAAATGACATTGACTGTGAGTTTGTTTCTTCTATACACCTGCAACCCTTCAGACTGCAAGCTTACAGAGACCAAGAACCAGTTTTTAAATCCCCTGCTAATTATATTCTTAAACCAAAGATAGTCTTGAATAGATAGAGACTGAACAAAGGAGAAAATTTTGTGATCTGTGTCTTATTTGAGTAACTTCTTCAATATTGTAACTTGGATTTCCAACTACAGTTGTAGCCTAATCACATAATCACACCTACAGACCTGCTTGGGGAGTATGAATCTATCTTCATCTGAGTCCTGCTTAACCTGCGGTGGCCTGCATGTCTCAAGCTGCTGTGGAACACAGGTTGCAGGCACCGGGGCTGTGCTGGTCTGAGGAGAGCACAGCCCTGCAGTGACTCCTGGAATGTCCTGAGAGATCCCACCTTTCATGCACACAGAGATGCTACTGATGATTCAGTGGCACCTCTCGTTTGACAAGGCGACAGATTCAGCTCTTCCTTAGGTTATTCTAGCTCTAGTCTTCATGTTTGTATTAAAAGGTTAATTGCTTTCCACCCACAAATCCCCAGTCCGGCTTCTCTGAGAGAGGAAAGCTGCCTCAACCAGAGCTGATTTGTGCTGTAATATCATCTGCTGCACCAGGTACACACAGAATCTCTTTATTTGAGGCCAAGTGCACATTTCCATTTGAGAGACGGTTGCTGTTGGCAGCCAGCAGCGGCTGGCTGGATAACTTCCTGCTTCTAAAACCCTTGAAGACTTGGCTCTCTATTTACTGTGGACTGGTGGAGAGTGGTACCTTATTTTCAAGGGCAGCTATTAATGAGCACCCAGTGGCTTTTTAATGTTTCCCTACCACAGACTGTGGGTGGAGGCAGTGCTAGGAATCAGACACTTTCATTTGTGGAAGTATTTTGTATTGAACCTGTCAAAAATAACACCGCCTTTGGGACACAGAAAATCCAATTTGATAAGCATGTTTCTGCTTTTTTCTCTCCTGGACACCATCTATCAGTGAGTGTGTAGTCTTTGGACTTCAGCTATTCCTCACCCAGAAAGTAATTTTAGTTGTGGCTTTTTTTTTTTTTTTTTTTGCAGTTTAGAGATGTCTTGAATAACTCTGTTTAGAAGTGGTCCTGTTCTAAAATGACCCAATTAAAACCTATAATAGTTAGAGAGGAGAGAGAGAGCAGTTAGTCTATCTGCTTTCCTTGGGAACTTCCCATAGGCAAAATTTATTCAAAAATGGGAATTCATGAGCATTCTGTTTCCCCAATTGCTTTTCTCCCAAAGCTTCCTAGGAGGAAGAAGAAGGATTTGGGGCTGGGGATGCGAATGTGATACTTCTAGGCCCTGAAATTCTGATTCCTTGAATTGGAACTGTCTTCCCAGGCAGATGAACTCTTTTCCTGGGTATTCAAACCATCATTCCTGTGACTTGGTCGTCAGTTCATCTATTGTGTACTTAAGTATTTACTGGGTTGCATGGCAGCCTACAAATAAGGTTTTGATTTGATCATTAAGGCCTATTGTTTAGTGGAAAAAAAGAGATAAGAGAGCGAAGAAATATAAGAAACTCTTAGAGGAACTGAAACTTACTTATGTACAGATACAGTATCAGTGCAGGGCAGTGTTTCTTACTACCCATTTCCCCTGTTACCACCCAAAGGAGATTAGTCCCCCTTTTCTATAGTTATACCCTTTATTTGAAATTTAGCCTTTGTAAGGGGAGTGAGATTAATATAAATTAGATTTTGTGAATATCCAGGGGCTATTGATACAGTCTCTTTATGAAGATCAACTTGGTTATGGGCAATTGACATAACAGCATGTGGACTAAAAACAAGATTCATGGCCTGGCATTGTTTTCAGCTGCTAACAGCCTTACGAAGTGGATGGACCCCAGATTAGACTGAAGCCAGGTGAAACAAGGAGAGACCCTATTTACAGACAAAGTGGGTGGAGCCTGAGAGTTCCTATGCTAGAGATGAAGAGGATACAAGATGATGAAGAAAATGCTGGTGGTCTGAGAAGCTGATCTCAAACAGAGCAGAAAAACTATGGCCAGCTCTGCCTGAGGCAGAAAGAAGCTGGTGAGCAGAGAAGGCCTCAGCAAAGAAGCAAAAGGCCAAGGACTAAATCCTGTGGCACAGCTTTTGACTAGAGGGTTTCAACCAGTTCAAACAGTGGCCTGAATGGAACTGTGGCAGCCTCAAAAACTGAGTGAGGCAGAGAGGCTGAGTGGCTAATACAAACTGAAGACTTTGACTTACAGACAGCTGAGGCCTTCCAAAGAGAAGAAAGCCTCAAGCCTCATTTAAAGGGAAGCTTCCATAGCCAATTTACCCTAAAGGACCTATGTCTGAGATATTCATGAAGAAAGACTGTTGACTACGTGCCTTAAAGGATCTACTCCTGAGGTGTTCCTGACAACTGAGAACCTGCCCCAGAAACTGTCTTCCTGATGACTGAGGTCCTGCCCCAGAGACTGTATCCTTTTAAAAGGTTAGGATTTGTTGTTAGATAATAGTTGTTACAGCTATTAATAGGTTTAGTTGTTAGGTGACAGGTGTTATAGTCATTCTTAGGGCTAGTAGTTAGGTAATTGTTTATATTTGTTATAAATGCATATAGTTATTAATAAATATATATTAGATAATTAAAAGTTTTGTTTTCAAGCCTTCATATGTATCATATGTAGGGTTATGTATTTTATATCTGGGTTTTTTAATGAAGACAACAAATTCTTTGTATTTTGTTTTTTATTGGATAAATTTGTTCTTTAACATTTTCATGCATGTGTATAGAGTCTTTGGTTTACTATCACTTTTTAATCCTCTCTTATCTCCCTCCCAACACTGTCATCCTTTCCTCTTCCCTACAAGGGTCTTTCTTACATTTATGTCTTTCTGTTTTGTTTTGTGGTCCACTATTTTTAACCAGGTCATGTTTGTGACCACAAGTTTAGAAATATCCACTGGAACCTGGTGGACCCACCATACTTCCCTTAGCTTCTGTTAGTAACAAGTAGTTCAACATTAAGAGGAAATGTCCCACAAATGGCTGTAAACAGACCCTGTTTTGTTTAGGGCTAGTCCACAAAACTTAAGCTGCTGTGAGTTGATGGCTGCAAGGCTGTGTCATGCCCAGAAGATAGCATTTTGCAGCCATTCTCTAACTTTCAGTTCTTATATTCTTTCTATTTACTCTTCTGTGGCTTTCCCCAAGCCTTAGAAGTAGTTGTCTGTAGACCAGAAAGAGGGTCTTTGCTGTGTACTGGATTCATAGGCTCCTACATTTTCAACTCTCTGGTTTCCAGGCTCTGAAAAAAGAAGCACTGTTGTTTATAAGTACCTAATTCCTGGTATTCTGGTATAGCGCTGCAAAGTAATACCTGAATGACATCACTTCAATGGAAAATGTAAGGTCTGAAGGAGGTATCAGTTGTTTTTCACTTAGAAAACCCTAGTAAGATATAATTGAGGTACTAAGATGAGTAGGTATCCTCACAGCTAGGAAAAGAGAGATAGCTATGTATGAATACAGAACAAAAGTGGAAAAGTACAAAGCTATTAAAACAAACAGTTTATCTTGTGACAAGAAAAAATAAAGCTTTTAGGCGGAGGCCTCTATGGATTATAACACTTACTGCTAAGCCCCATTACTTGAATTTGTCTCTGGAATTCACAAGGTAGAAGAAGAGTACATATTCCTATAAATTATCTTCTGTGTGTCATGCTTGTGCTGATGTTTGAATGCACACATGTGCACACACACACAGTAAATAATATATGTAAAGAAATTACCATAGCCTAGGTAGTTTTTTTTTTAACATTAGCTAGAAATGACTTAGACACTAGGGCATTGAGAATGTGTTAGTAAGAACTTAACATCCCTGAACAGCTTTGTGGTAGTTATTCTCTGTAGATCATAGAAGAGAGAGGAAGCACTGAAGTAGAAATAAATTCTCTGCATTCAGTGGGAAGTAGAAATTCAGGGAACCTGATCAGAACTCAGTGGGAACAATGGGAATTTAATGAGGATAATGGGCAGAATCACTGGTCAAGTGGGCAGATAAAATAAACTAGCCATGGTGATTATTATAAAACACAGTGATAAAATAGTGATCTGAATAATTTGGTGTACTGATATTGTTGATGTTGCCTAATTGTCATGATGTCTTTAGAATTGAAATAAATGGGCAGTCTATTGAAATTCTACATGCTGTGACAGAAGCAAGAACTCCTGGTGCTTTTAGTAGTAGTCATATTGTAGTCACCACAAAGAAGAGCTGTAGTATGGTACAGTGTTGATCAGTTTTCAGTTCACCCTCCAAGAGTTTGTGTTGGAAACCTGTTCAACAGTGAGATGATCCTGAAAGGTGGTGGCAACTTCAAGTGATGGGACCTAGTGGGAAGTCAGAGGATTGCTTCTCCTCGTGATGTTTGGCTTCCTATCTGAACCTGAAATGACTTCCCAACTTGAACCAGTTTACAGGTGTAATGAGCGTTAGATCAATATAAATTAAATTTAGTGATTATCTAGGGGTTTATGATACAGTCTCTTAAAGGGGGGCATGAAGATCAGCCTGCCACCTGTGGGCATCTGGCATGGCAGCATATGGACTAAAAAAAGTTTATGGCTTGGATTTCTTTCAGGTGCTAATAATGGGCAAAGTGGGCAGAGCCCCGATTAGACTGAAGCCAGGTGGAACCAGAAGAGACCCTATTTAAGGATGGAGTGGGCAGAGCCCGGGAGTTCCCATGCTAGAGACGAGATGCAAAATGGTTTGTAACATCTCAAATGCAAATGGACTTGGACTAAAAAGTGAATCTCAAATGGAGCTGGAAAAATATGTCAGCTCTGATCCTTCAAGAGAACAGCTTTTATGGTGTAGTAGAAAGATGTTGGTGAGCATAGAAGGCCTCAGCAAGGCAGCAAAAACACAAAGACTAAACACTGTGGCACAGCATTTGCCCTGAGGAGTTCAATTAGTTTAAATAGTGGCCTGAATAGAACTGCAGCCAGCCCTGACAACTGTGGCAGAGCAGCTGAGTGGCTGATATAAACTGACCAAGGTGGTCTATGGACAGCTGAGACTCCAAGGGAGAAGAAAAGTCTCAAACTTCATTTAAAGTGAAGTTGCTGTAGCAATGCAATAGCCAATTATCCTAAAGGACCTACGTCTGAGGTGTTCCTGCAGAAAGACCAAGTGCCCTAAAAGAACATACAATTGAGGACCTGCTCCAGTGCCCTAAAGGACCTATGAGTGAGGATCTCCCCGAGATACTATATCCTCAAAAGTTAGGTTAGTTGTTAGATAATAGGTATTTATATTTATTAATAGGGTTATTTATTAGGTACTTATTAGGTAATAAGGATTTATGGTTAGTCTTAGGGCCAGATGTTAGGTAATATGTGTTCATATTAGTTATGAGTGCCTATAATTTTTAATAAATACATTTGCTCTCAAAGTTTCAACTTCTTATCTGTTTGACTTCCTATCTGAAGCTGAAATGACTTCCAAGTTTGAACCAATTTATAGGAATAGAGCCTCTTAAGTAGAAGGGAGACTGTATTTCTTTGAAGAAGAGTTCTGTTACCCAGCCACAAATATTACTACAAGTCTTTCCTCTTTCCTTAAAGAAACACTCAGTTACTCACCTGTGTGACTGCCATGGGGAAGGAGGGCTATTAAGTAAGCCGAGGTTTTGGCTCTGAACAGACACTAATTATGGGTGGCTTAAACTACCTCATGGTTAAAGAGTTGAGTGATGGAATTTTGTCTTGAGTCCATCTCGGAGTGGTCCATACCTGATGAATGGTTGCCTGGAATCTACAGTTACTGGAGTCATATTTAGGCAATATAAAATTTCTTGGGGGGGGGGCAAGATGGCGGCGACCTTCACTGACTCATTTTGAACACGGGGAAAAAAGAGCCATAAAAACACAGAGTTATTGGGCACTGTGCAAAAACCAGAGGGGCTAGACCCTCCTGGGAACACTCACAGCTCCCAAGGGACTGTTAAAAGTCCCAGGGTAAGGCTCTCTCCCCATCTCTCACAGACACAGAAGCCACTAAACCTGGGATTCGGGAACTCCCATTTGGAGAGGCACCTGGTAAGATCGACCCCAACTCACAGCAGGCAGAATCGGAGGCCACTTGGCGATAGTTCACTAGCCTATTGGACTCCCCACACCTCAGGTAGAACTTATACCCACTTAAAAATTTTTGCGAGATAGTGGAAGTCTTAGCAAGGAACAAACAGGGGGCTCAGCGGGTGGTCCTCAGCCACTCGTGAAGCGGAGGGCGGGAGGTTCCGAGAGAGCACGGGAAGCCGGGAACACAAAGGCGGGTGGGAGGGGCCGAATCCCGCGCACTCACAGCAGCGCAGCTGGGGTAAGAGTCAGGTGTGGGCGGGGCCAGGGACCTGCGCACACACGGCTGAGCTGCTGGGGCGAGAGGACCACTCAGGCGGCCGGAGGATCTGGGGCTCTGTGTAACCACAGCCGAGCAGCCAGGGAGGGAGATGCCTGGCTGCGCAGACAAGGAGGGAATCAGGCTCAGAGGCCAGGCCTTTGGCGAGAAGCCTAGTGAGAAACCAGAAATCGGGACCATAGCTGTATTCTGGAAAATCCAGACATATTAGGTGTGAAGCCAGACCCTGTCAGCCTCCTTGACGACAAAAAAAGCACACAGAATCTGTGCCTGGGCAAACAGGTCCATACCATCAGAACCATTACAGGCTGATAACTCAGAGTGCAACATAGAGAAGTCTGAATTGGGAGCAGTGAAACAATCCCGGTCCATTACTCACAATCTGGGAATACGCTGCACCAGCTCACAGTGCCTCAGGCGATAAAAACCACAGAGACGGCGACTCGGAAGATGGCGGCGACCTATACTGACGCATTCTGAACGCGGGAAAAAAGAGCCATAAAAAACACAGAGATATTGGGCACTGTGCAAAAACCGGAGGGGCTAGACCCCCCCGGAACACTCACAGCTCCCAAGGGACTGTTAAAAGTCCCAGGGTAAGGCTCTCCCCATCTCTCACAGACACGGAGGCCACTAAACGCGGGATTCGGGAATTCCCATTTGGAGAGGCGCCTGGTAAGATCGATCCCAACTTACAGCAGGCAGAATCAGGGTCCATTTGGCCATAGATCGCTGTCCTATTGGGCTCCCCACACATCAGGTTGAACTTATACCCACTTAGAAAAGGTTGCGAGACAGTGGAAGCCTTAGCAAGGAACAAACAGGGGGCTCAGCGGGTGGTCCGCAGCTGCTAGTGAAGCAGGAGTGCAGGAGGTTTTGAGAGAGCGCAGGAAGCAGGGAACACAAAGGCAGGCGGGAGGGGCCAAATCTCGCACACACACTATAGCTGGGGAGAGAGTACGGCAGGCAGGGACAAATCCCCGCCAGCCCACGGCAGGTCATCTGGGGAGAGAGACAGGCGTGGGTGGGGCCAGG
>CAJQZJ010018033.1:17852719-17871497 GCA_907164525.1 Lophiomys imhausi | reverse complement strand
TCTCACTTTCCTAGCCAGCCCCTACACTCCTATAAGCCAATTCCTTGTATCTCTCACTGGCTCTCTTTCCCTAGCTAAATCCCACAGGACACAATGATTTATATGAAGGGTTTTCCTCTATTCTTGTTTATAAACAGCATCCTAGGAAGTTTACTTTCAGTTTGAAAACCTAGCATATATCTTCAGTGTTTTTCTCAGAGTTAACATTTCTCTCCAATTCTCTTAACATTTTGTCTATGGGGACCTTGGTTACTTCTTGATTCCATGAATGCTTCTGCACTAATTTATGATATTATACTAATTTGACTAGTGTAACAACTTGGTTAAAGCATGTTCAAGACAAAAGATGGGAAATAACATTGCTCCAATTGTAGAGACCCTCTAAGAACCTCTTAGTGTTAGGCTGTATTCCTTCCAAACAAAGAATAAATTGTGAATCGCCTACAACAATAATAGTGATATTAGATTTGAGAAGTAAATTATACATTTTGACAAGATATGGAGGCTTATTGGTCAAATCATTTAAAAAGCTATTAGTTTTGGAGCATCTCAGAACAACAGACACTCAATAGCTAAAGTTGCTTGCTGTGACAATGGATTCCACTAAACTGTAACACTTAACAAATCCATCTGCTGATGGCTGATGGTAGGGTGATCTCTATGGGGCTGCTATGGCTGCTATGACAGTTGACATTTAGTATTTTGAAATGAGAGGCTCTACTTTCTGACTCTGACTGATGTTCTTTTAAGAAAAAAAAAAAAAACTTCTGGCTGTTATTGAACTCTATAGTAGAGTATGGCCCTTAAAGATAATCATCATCTCTTTGTCCTCTGGCTTAGTAAAACTTGTGGGTGTGTTTAGTGGCATTCTAGTATCAAGTGTAGGTGATATATCCGGGATCAGGCTTGAGAAGACCTTGACGTCTCAAATAAATCACATGGGGAAGGGAAGAAACTACAACCGTAGCACCATCTGTATGTCCACATGTTGTGGGGCAGGGTTACTGTCTTCCCGATGGGATTAGCTTTGCTTTGAAGATGTATATATAATACTGTTTCTCTCATTGAACTTACAATTTATTTATTACCAGTTACCTGGCAACTTAGTGTTTCTCATGCCAGTAAACCTGAATGTAAAAAAATGTGGCTACTTTTCTGGAGTGACTAATCCTACCAAGAGATTAAAAGTTACACAATTGAACCAGAGAATTCCTGAGATCCCCTTATTACTTACATATTCTGTGACAAAAGTAACAGAGAACCACTCTCAGTCATCATGATGGCCAGGAAGAAAGATTTGTGTCTTTTCTTAGGCAAAAGAACAATGATTAGCTGAAATGTAGTATATGTGTAAAACTGGAAGCAGGAAAAAGATATTTTAAATAACTGTCTATGGGAGGATTTCTAGAATTAGTAGTAATGCTTTTTTTATGTCAATGTATTTGTGTATGCACCAGCTAATCTTTAAATTTCCTTTTCCTTCTGCCATTCTTTTGCTAATATAAGATGAACAATGGTTAATTTTCTCTCATTATTATTTGTCATGAGATACCAAAGCCAGAGTGACTGAGAACAAAAGGAATGAGCGTCACCAAAGATGGGTTAAGTGTTTTTATGTTTTGTGGGAGAGAGTGAGAAATTTCTGTTTGTGTGATTGTTTTGTCATATTAGCTGGATGCATCATTTTACAGATACCTTTATTTGAAAGTGAAGATTGATTAAAATATGCCCATGAATGCTAACTGGAAAGGAAGGAAAGTATACAATTGTGATACTGACAACTAGGTTGTCAATTTTCTGTATCCTCTAGTATGGTTAGGTGATAAACAACAGAAAGAACTTCTACAAAATTCAGGAGGAAGAGTGACTCAGTGGCCAACCTCCTTTTGGAAGTTTGTAATGTTCAGCGTGTCTGGAAGGTCCCACTGTGTGACTAGCCTGCCTTTCAATCTGCTGGCCATGATTATCAATGAGCACCTCCAGGCCTACCACCAGATATTTGACTGGAAGCCTACACAGGTGGTAACTACACAATAGCCATAACAGCATTTCATCTTGCCATGACTTCCCCATTATGGTCCAACAGTGCTGGGTAGAAATTCTTGGCTTCCTGAATTTCTCTGCAAACTAAAAAGTATCCATCTAGGCCAACTAGGCAGGCTGATGGCAAGTCTCACTCTTATTGTGGCCCTGTAAAATCATCTTGAAGACCTTCACTTGTGCAGTATCACTTACATAGTTCTAATATCTGCAATAAACTCCCCTTTTCCATAGTAGTCGTATCTCTGCTTTACTAACTGAATCTCAAACCACAGTCTTATTTAAAAGCTTTGTTATTATAATTGTTTCTTTTTGATTTTGCAACATAAATTATTTTCAGATAATTCTGATGTCAGGCAGGGGTGCAGGAATGGATTTATTTTCTTTTCAGATTAAAAAATAATTCCCAGCAACCACATGGTGGCTCACAACCATCCACAATGTGATCTGATGCCCTCTTCTGGCTGCAGGTGTACATGCAGATAGAGCAACTCATATACATTAAATAAATAAATAAATAAATCTTTAAAAAAAAAAAAATTCCAAAGCAGAAAAGCAGTGTAATCAGAAATCTTGGGTAGTTCCAGTATGCTATTGGGGAAATTGAGATCTCATTTTGGAGTTCTTAGTCTCATTAATAAAAGAAGTTAAGAATGGACTCAAATGGAATCTCAATGGTATTTATTAGAGAAAGAAAAACCTTGAGGCAGGTAAGCTGTAAATTTCACAGCTATCTACAAGAGGAAAAAGGAGGAGAGAAAGAAAAAAAGACAAAGAAATAGCAATCCACATAAATACAAACAAACAAAAAACCAAAACCCTAAGCCATGCTGTTCAAGATAAGTCAGTATGGATATTAGCCACATCATGTCAGACAGCCACATGGAGAGAAAGAGAGCATCGGAGAAGGAATATGGAAGCTCAAAGTACCAGGGAGTATAAAAGCATATTTAGGCTCTGGCCAGCACCTGAAAGAAAAGACAGAACAGAAGAAAAAGGAATGTTACACTTTTTTTTGAAGGCTCAGAAAGGCTAGATGACCCAGTTGAACCTCAAAGTGGTTTGTAAAGACTGAGCTAGGGGTGGGAATTCTGGGAAGGAAAAAGACCTTCATAGGGGTGGTCACTCCTCCCTGAGTGATGGTTGATTAACCAGGTTCTTGACCTGCTCAACTAGATTAATTCTTAGGGAATGAGACATGGTGTGTCTTTACCTGGAGATAGATTCCATTTTTTTTAATTATATCAACCCTACTATGCAAACAAAGTATAATTTTCTTAAATCTAAACATCCTTTTTGTCTCATATCACACTTCAGCTACAATCATACATATGCTTTTCTTGTTGTAGTAGAACTACTTAAGACTTTTCATTATCCTTAAGGGGTTTCATTTCAACCCCCCATCTTTTCTCTGTAGTCCTTTTTGATCATTTCTCCCTATTACCTTTCACAACAATGTCTCTTCCCATATTTCTCATGTCTTGTTATTAATTTGGACAAGAAGTCCTAATGCTCTATTTTTAAATTTTCTTTTGAGACAAAATTTTGTCATTAGCCTAAGCTGGCCTTAAAGCATCATCTTTCCACCATAGTTCCCCAAGTGTGATAGTTGTGTAGCTGTCACTTGGGATTCCTAACAGCAGTAGCAGGGGCTGTCTCTGACTCTGTTGCCTGCTTTTGGATCTCTTTTTTCCAAGAGAGCTACCCTGTCTAGCCCACAATAGGAGAAGATACACCTAGTTTTACTGTAACTTGATATGCCAAGCAGGTTGATATCCATAGAATACCTCCCCTTTTCTGAGGAGAACAGGAGGACTGGAGGATGTGGGGGTGAAGGAGAGGTCAGAGGGAGAGACTGGGAGGAGAGTAGGGAGGGGAAGCTGCTATCCAAATGTAAATTAATTAATTAATTAAAAAAAGATCAGAGCTCAAACATTAAAGAGTTCTATAGTCATCAGAGTGGTCTACTTTTGTCTATCTATGTGACCAGAATTCTCTGGGTCTACATATTAGCAACACCAGTTTTCATGTAATTTCTTGAGTATATCAAGCAAGACTTTTCTCCAGAGACCTAATATTAGTTTTTCATCAGCAAATTTGAAAAAGCAGTATAGTGACTTTCTGCATATTCCCCATCCCTTTTTGGAACATGTTTTTCTAGATACCAACACTACCCCGTGGCCCTCATGTTGGAGGTAGGTCTAATACATTGGTTCTGAAAGGCTGATTTCAATGCTGAGATCTGATTACTTCACCTTCTGAAACATTCTCTTGATTGATTAATAAGTCACTGATTACCAATTAGCTGGTCATAAAGAGTATAGGACTTCTTGAGATGGAAACAGTCACCCTGCATTTTACACAATGGAATCTTTCTTTCTGCCAGGAGACATGGAAGCAGGTAGATGTGTCTGAGAGCTCTGCAAAAGCACAGCGGGCCACATGGCTATTTGGGATTAGGTGGCTCGGGTTAATTTAGATTATTCAGTTGAGAGTCTGCTTAGCTAACAGCTAAGCGTTAAGCATTCCAAGGTCTTGGTGTATTTAATAGGCCACCAATCAAAGCAATCCAGCCCCATCAGCCTCCCGCCAAACCCTGCAGCTATCCCTCCAGGCCGCCAGCAATTCTGCTGGTCTAATATAGCAGTTTGTAGTTATTAATAAATATCCATCAGCTGCCCCACCAAGCTGTCCCACCAAGTTGCCCCACCAGACCCAAAGGTTTCTAAGACAAGCCTGCTAATCTCCTGCTAGGCCACCAGCTGCTCCGCCGGCCTAATATAACAACTTATCATTATTAATGAAGATATTAGTTAGCAGAGTTTAGGTTGCAGGTGGTGAAGGCCACCCTTGGTCCAGGGCTTTTTCCTCAGGATGAGTCAGTCACCAGTTAAGACGGGGCAGGTCTGCTGGCCTCCCACAAGCCCACTAGCTTCTCTGCTGGCTTAATCTTAGAGTTCATACTTACTAAATACAATTGATAAATAAGTTGCAGCTTCACCCTCCTTCAGGTCTTTGCTCAAATATCACTGAATCAGTAAGGCTTTCCATGATTGTGTAGGTCAAAGAGTAGCTCCTCTTCCCCATGTCCTTCCTAATCCTTTTTCTATTGTTTTTTTTTTTTGTCTTTCATAGAATATACATGTTTAAAATTTATCATATACTGTAAACTATATATCCATTATACACTATACTAATATTATATGTCATAAACACTGTATCTGTTATTTTTATTATTGCTATTATTATTATTATTACTTTTACTATTGTTTGTTACAGACTAAAACAAGCCCCCAAAAGGGTTGATCCTGACTATGAATCAAACCAGGATTTTTAGCACACACATATTCTATTCTTTTCTCTTTTGCAATAGTTACTTTACAATCAAGGCTGAACAGTTCTCTATAGTAATAACAACTTCTTTAATCTCCTGCTAGTCATTGACAATCATATGGTTTGCTTTTGTGTACAGTTTTTTCTTCTTGTGTGCAGTCTTTCTCTTCTAAAATATGAACTTATCCTCCTTTGAATGTATGTTGCTCTTATCCTCCCTTGGAAAACATTATTCAGGGAAGTTTTAGGTTTTTACAAAATTAAGCATAAAGCATAGAGTTCTGCTTCAGGTACTGTTTTCTGCTTAGTCTGCCTCCTTAACTATCAGCACCTGACATGATAAGTTAGTTACAATTGATGAGCTCACACAACATAATCACCAAAGTCTACAGTCTGCAGGATTCATTCCTGGTGTTGTCTAACTATGGCTTTAGACAAGTGTATAGCAACATATATCCAGCATTGTGGTATCATGGAAGATTCATTTCAATATCTAAAATCTTCCGTGTTCCAGCTTATCACCCTCTCACCAACCATTGATCAATTTTAATTTATATCTTAATTTATATTTTAGATAGGATTGGCTTCTTAGAACAGCTTTAAGCTCACAAATTGAACAAAAGATGTAAAGAATTCTCAAATACTTCTCACCATTTATCTTGTTGTTTTCATTATAGGTTTTTCTTTCACAGAATGAAGTATAGTTAGAATAATGTAGCCTTTAATATAACTTTTGTTGGGTGATGTTCTCTGCAGAGACATGAAGAACTATATCTTCACTACAGATAGGACACTGATAGCAGACTATTATTCCACTCAAGTGGAGTCTATTTATCCAGTGAATTCAGTCGGGTTACAGGAGCATGGGTTACTCAAAGGCAGCTGCATCTCTAAAGAGTCCACTGAAGCCTTGTGACCCCTCATGACAGCTGCAGGGCTAGAGGTTCCTGCACAATTTGGAAGCAGCTCTGTTGGTGGGAGAGTCCCCAGTAGTTATGTTTATATAATCCTGGGGAAAGCCTTGTGAATCTTGTAGAGTTTAGGAGCTTCCTGAGTCCTGTCAGTTTTGTTCTTTGAGTCTCATAAGGTTCCTTTGGCTCTCCAGGAAGGAATGTCTCAATTGATAAACTACAGCTACACACTAGCCTTTTCCCCATAAAAATACATGCATTTCAAGTTTCTCTGTATCTTTTAATGGCTAGAGAGCTTGTTTATTTTTCTTTTTTTTTCTGCTCAATAATATTCGATTGTCTGAATGTACCACAATGTTTATCTACTCACCTATTTAAGGTACAGTTCTATTTAATGTTGTGCTAGCTCCTAAGACACTGCTTGACACATAGTATATGCTCAGGATGTGTTCCTTTTTCATGCAGTTATTCTGAGTAACATTTCTCTGTAGTAAGTCAACCAGTGTGAAACCAAAATCAAATTCCAAGTGTTAGAAGTCTCCCATCTACATTCTCATTCTCATCTTCTCAAAAGTGGCTCCTGGCTGTTGAATGCATTTTTTTCTTCTATTTTTCGTTGTCATTGGTCTGTCCTAGCTTCATTAACTTCTCTTAGATTAAATATTAGCATTTTGATTCATATTTCTGACTGTAAGGCATAATATCATCTCCTAAAACACATACCTTATTATGTTGGACTCTGGCTTGAAATATCAGCAGATTAAACTTTAAACTAATTTGCATGTGTTTACATTTTTAAAGACTTGACTCTCACAAGGTGCACAGCTTTCTTCTGTTCATCTTTGCTTTGTACAAACTTCTACCTCCCACTCTGTTTGCTCTAATAGGATTGAATTATTTGGGAACACCAAATTAAGGTGTGGCTGCTTGTCAAATTCAAGCATATTTATGTGGATCTCAAATTGTTCTTTGCTCTTATTGTCAGCTCTCCCTCCCACTTTATCTGGTATGTTTAAAATAATGAATTAATTTCATTATCAGTTCTATATTTAGGAGATGAATTTGACATGGATTACAGAGAAAAATACAGAGCTGATAGCTGGTTCTGGTGCTGTTATCATCTTAATTTTTTTCAGCTAGTAGTTGGGTGCTATTTTACTGGCTCACAGACTAGAAAATAAAATTCCTGTAGACTTCCAGAAGTGATGTGGTTCTTACACACAAAAGTATAGTACAAAGCCTCTAGATTCTGCTGTAGAATAGCAATAAACACCTAAAATTGGCTTGATCATCACTTCAAATGAAAGAGTCTTCTTTAAAATGCAGTATTTTCCACTGCTCCTTATAATACTCGATGTTCTGGTATCAGACCTTTATTTTTGTTTAAATAAAACAAAAATTGTTTGAAAATGTCTTGAAAAAGGACCAATGGATAGAATTCCACTATTCTATAATTTCATAAAAGCATAACTTTTTACATTCTGTGACCTCTGTTTCACTTTGAACATCTATTGTACATGTATATATGTGTATCTACACACACACACACACACACACACACACACACACTCACACACACGCATTATTTAACCTTAGAAAGGGTTGCTATGATGTTAGGAACCAAGCATATGAGATTGAGGGAATGCCAGCACACTTTCTAAGAGTGTAATCTTTTCTCACAATGTTTGCATACACTTATAACTAAGGATTTGGTGTAATGAGATACAGCTGAACTTGGGAAATTTCATCAAATGTCTGATTTCAAGTGATTTTATTCTTTCCTTAGCTTACAGCAGCATTGGGCTTTGCTATTGAAATACGAATAGTGCCGGGCGGTGGTGGCGCACGCCTTTAATCCCAGCACTTGGGAGGCAGAGGCAGGCGGATCTTTGTGAGTTCGAGGCCAGCCTGGTCTACAAAGCGAGTCCAGGACAGCCAGAGATATTCAGAGAAACCCTGTCTCGAAAAACCAAAAAAAAAAAAAAAGAAATACGAATAGAATATTGTATCATACCTTTTTGTTTATTCTGGTTCTTGGCATTCCAGAGAATGCCATTTGGAGAACCTTAAGATAATTTTTGCATCCTGAAGAAGCAGGTAGGATCGATATCCTTACAAATTGCTTTGGTTTTTCTGTTGTTGGAGTATGCGAACTACCAAAATGTTAAATGACTTGAAAGTTAACATAATGCAAATTAGAACTAAACTCATTCTTAAAATTCTGATTTATTAATTTCCAGGATTATAGTCACTCATGAAGTCTATTTTCTCCTTCAGTTTTTCAGTGTGTTATATTTTGTACTAATAATATTCACAGTATTGTTAAATATAAAGTTGAGTTGGGCCACTTTACGTCTATGTATGTATGTATGTATGTATGTATGTATGTATGTATGTATGTATATGGTTAGAAGTTAGGACTCATTAGTGAAATTAATACACAGTTCAGCCTAACATCTGGCACCACATAAGGATGAGCCAGGTGTCTCTTGAATGTGAGAAATATGCTCTGCCCCTAATGAAGGGGTGTGGCTAGGAACCACTCAAGCCAGGCAAATGATGTCAGTTGCCACAAAAAAGTCTGTGGATATGGGGAGACCTCTCCCGCTGGATATCAGGAGAAATTTTGTGGACCTTTGAGACTGCCAAATATGGCAAGATGATGTGATATATAAGCCAGAGAGCTCCACATGGCCTCTCTCTTTCTCTTGCCCTCACAGACTGAGAAGACATGCTGGAGAAGTGCACAGCAAGGTATGCCATTAACAGATTTCAGCTACAATAACTTAGGCCGGCCTAAGAAGGCTGTCAGGAAATGCTTGGAGTAAAATCTGCTGAGAGAGAGAGAGAGAGAGTTCTTTAATAACTGGACATTAAAGGAATCCATCTAGGGGCCCCAGAGTGCTGGAAGAGTGAGCAGCGATCAGAGTTCAGAAGCCGCTCAGAGAGGCTTTTAGCCATGAGGCTTTTGGAGGCAAGTCTCAGCTGATGGAGGAAGCCACCCTCAGTTTGGCGATTGGAACAGATTGACTTTATAAACTGGCCACAATTTAGCAGGTGGGTGGATAGAGATGTGAGGAGGATTGGAGAAGAGTTGGAGGAGAAGAAAGAATATGATGTATTTCCATACAATAGAGACAAATATATTCCATGAAAAAAGTTAACAAAATAAATTAAAAATGATACTGATATTCTAGGACATGTTATATAACATAGAAATGAATGGAAATTGAGGATATAGAGGTGAGAGTTGATAAATTTTTTTTTGTCTATCCTTTCTTACCTAAAATAAATTGAGATTCTGAGAGCCACAAAATATGTATTTTGTGCCTGTTTTCATCGAGTCAACCCTGTGACACACATACAATTCCAACTGATAAACGAGCAAAGTGTGTACTTGTAAACTATCTCTTTATGAAGCAAAGAGCCAGTCTTACTCTTGCTTTACAGGTGTCACATCCCTGAGGTGCTTCCCATGATCTTCGTCACCTGAGAGAAAGTCCTGTGTGTTCCCATAGCAGTTCACTCATACTTCTGTCTAACCATCCACACGGTTTATAATTGCCTGTGAGTGCGCCTGTCTTCACTGTCCTGCTAGACATCCAAAGGGTCTGGACTTTATCTCATTCATCTTTAACTTAATATCAAGCAGATGTTTTGTACATGGCAGGTATCTGACAGATGCTCATCAGAGTGGAATGAAGGCACTGGGCAGAGCAATGCAGGACTTTAATCCAGACACCTGGGAAGCAGAGGCAGGGAGGTTCCGAAGTTCAAGGCCTGCTTGGAAAAGTTCGTGAAACTGGTCTCCCAAAGTAAAAAGACAGTCATGGATGCAGCACGGTGTTAGAGACCTTTCCTAGCATGAAGGATGCTCCAAGTCTAACCCTCAGTGAAAGTGAAGAAGGTATAATAATTTTCACAGCAGCCTAGAGATATTTAGGGAGATGATGCTTTGTTTCCTTACTCCATCATGCCTGACTTTAATACTTCTATTTACATCCATTTTGCATGATGTACTTGCTGGTTTTCTACCTGCATCTACTACTATATAGAACAAATATCAACACAAGCAGAGAGCTGAATTACACCAAAGCTGAATATTTAGATTCATTCTGAAGCTGGGAGCAGCTCTGCCAGTGGAGGTGAGTCTGTGCTGTGTCAATAAACAGACTCTCACTGACAGTGGCTTAACATATGCGGGATGACTTCTTACTTATGCCAAGTGCAGCCCACATCTGGTGAAACTCTGCAGCTGCTTTCTTGCAAATGTTGATTGAGAGTCCCCAGCTTCCAGCACTTTGTAACTCCACTATGTCAAAACAGTAGGCATCCTAGTTACTACTGCAGGAAGTGAATGCTGCGTGGTGCCTTCTAATTGCTCCTGTCTCTACATGATACACTTCTGTTCACAGCCCTTTGGCAAAGACAGCTTTTCCAAGTACAAGGGAAACATGGAAGACAAAAGCAAATACCTCTGCCATACAGGCAGAGCAAGCAAATTAGGATCCAGTGGCTAATATTTATGTTTAGTTTTAATCTGGTATGTCTGCTTTTTAAGAAAAAAAGTAACCAGTTTTTAATTAATTTGCTATTTTTTTTTCAGTACTGAGGGTTTAACCTAGGCTTCCTGTACCTAGGTAAGTATTCTACCACTGACAGGTATCCTTAGCCCCCTAATAATGGGGTATTTTGAAAAGCCAATACGTTACTCTAAAGAGTTTTATACATAAAGATCAGAAAAAGTTTCTTATCTCTCAGTGACAGGTCCAAATTAGTAAATGTATAATGTAGAAAAAATTTAATTAAATTGCCTTGGGCACCATTTTTAGAAAAAAATAGCTCTAAATTATTTACCAGTATTTATATTATATTTAATTGGTTCGGCAGCTGTTAATCTTTAACCAGGCATTATAAATGAGCACACAGAGACACTACATGGATTTTAACAAGCCTTGGCCTGAATTGTGCAATCCTAGCTCATCTAAGCTAGCTCGTAATTCTATTACCCAAAATGACCCCATATATACACACGTGCACTTGGACTGCCATTTCCCACAATATGCCGATGTTCCTGGCCATGTGGAATGAGGTTCTTTTTTCTAACCCATGGTGTATCTTCTTCCTGCTCCTGGCTGGAATGCTTTAATCTTTTGTCTAAAGTGTAGGCTTCCTGTTCTAATCTCAGGAAGTCCCACCTTTCTCTGTCTTTGCCCAATCTCAGACCTCGGCATTTTATTTAACAAATCAGAGTCAATGTAAGTAACAGACAGCAAGCAAGACCAATTAATTAACATTTAGAATGCTTAACACTACACCATCAGTATAAAAGCAATTAAAACTGAAAGCACACAAAAACCCTTCTGGTAGAGCATAAAGTCTACAAAAATAAGTTCTTACTCTTTTTCATTTTTTGTTTCTTGTATCATGTATGATGCTTCTAGTATGGCCTAAACCTTGGTATATCATGCTACTCCAGAGCCAGATTTTTCCTGTGCGTCTCTCCTGACAATGGAAACAATGTTCCCTGTCAGAGGACGAGGTGGTACCCTTAGCCTGCTCCTCAAGACTGTGTTGAGGAGGCAGAGGCACCCAGTCTTCCTCAAAGAACATAAACACAGCTAAACCGCACTGTAGAGATCTCAGCATCTCTGGGGGCTCATGTTACTGAAATGGCCAGTGAACACCTCTGCAGGTCCTCTGGGTACTATGGAGGAGCTACTAGCTCATGTTACACACTTATGTCAATGAGAGACCCTTGCTGCATTAAAGCATTGCCACTGCAGGGATTATTGTCCAAAGCATGGTACCTCCTAACTTGCCTTGTACAGTCCTGGGTCTACAAGCCCTTTTGGTATGTCCACTTCTGTGCAGATCCATTGTCCTTACTGATGCTGTCCTATGGGGGGGGGAGTGTTGTAAGGGACTGGAGCTTGCTCCCATTTAGACTCTTGATTCTGCTATTGTATTAAGCAATTAAAAGCTTGATTTGCACTTTCATATTTTTCTTTCCTGCCACATGGTAGTTCAGTTATCATTGTTAACATCTCTACATAGACTAAATCACATAAATTCTATTTTAATCTTTTTTGATGCATCATGTATTTGTTGACTATTTGTCTTGTATGTTAGAAGGTATCTCTTGTTGATTTAGAAAAGATCTTTATATATTAGGGAATCAACTACTTATACTATACCTTGGATTCTTGTTCAATTTTTTGTTTGTCTTTTGATTTAAATTGTGGTTAAAATTTCCATGTATTAAATTTAAAACATTATAGTTTAATCTACCTTCTTTCAGTGCTGTCACTGGTTTTATTTGCTTGCTTGGGTCAGATTTAGAGAATGTTATTTTCCACTGTGAGACTATGAAATTATTACCTCTGTGTTTCTTTTTATTTGTCTTTTACAGATAAATCTTTGTGTTATATTGTTTTTGTGATGTTGTAAGAGGTTGGATAATTCAGTCACAGTTTTCCTTATTGATACCTAAATTCCCAGATAATCTGTGAATAATTTATTTCTTTGTCATATAAATGCCATCTTTCTTACATACTAAATTTTATGTGCACTTACTTCTTGGTAATTAATGGATCTGTTTACATTGTACTGTTGAACATTTTAATTTGTTATGGATTTAAATATGTTTCAGTAACTCATTATACACTTAACTTACTTAAAATGTTCTTCTGTTCTGGCATTTTTCACTTTTCAAGTCTTCTTTATGAGTTGAAAAATTAACAGTGAGAATTGATTTCTTTTTATCCCAAATACATAACATATTTTCTTTTTACTGTTAATTTGTTTAGTTGCATTAGAAATTGTTTCTTGCCAGGCATGGTGGAACATGCCTTTAATCCCAGCACTAATGAGGCATAGGCAGGCAGATCTCTATGAATTCAAGGCTAGACTGCTCTACAAAGCGAGGCCAAGACAGCCAGGGATACACAGAGAAACCCTGTCTCAAAAAAACCAAACCAAACCAAACCAAAACAAAAACAAAAACCCAACAACAAACAAATGAAATTGATTCTTTATAAGCTTGTGAAGTTTTTCATCTCCTTTCTTTGTTTTCCTTCTTAGTATCTATAGCCTCCCACTACTTACTGCTTTTAACTAAAAAATTACATATCTGTATAAAAATGATCCTAAATGACATTACAATGATTATTTAGAAGAGTATATAATAGTCTATTCAGCTCTCACAGATAAGTGTGCCAGACAAGATGGCTTGGAATCCCAGGTCTGCTGTATAAATGGCTACTATTGTAAAGATTAAAGATAACTCACAAAAGACTCTAGATTGTGTAGAGGAATTTTAATCCAGTAACATGACTATTTTGGGAAGGGTTCACATCCAAAGATCTAGTTCTTTGTCATCCATCTGGAATACAGACACACCTTTAATCTCTCCGGCTGGACACCTTTAATCCCTCTGGTGGGAATACAGACATGCCCTTGGTACACATTTTAAAATCCCAAATAATGACAACTAATTGAGGGGCAGACAAAGTGATGAATCAGAGAAGGTTTTGACAGAATGAATCAGAGATAGGATACACTCAGGAGACCTCTCATGAGAACAGACAGGAAAGGAGCCACAGAAAGGCAGTGCAGAAAGAGTGGAAGAGAGTTTGTGGAGAGAGTATAGTAGAGTATGAGAGTACAGTACAGTTAGTTTGGTGCAGTCTGATGTAGTTCAGTTGAGGTTGTGTAGTTCAGTTTGTGGAGTTCAGAGGCAGTTTTATCCAAGCAGACCAATTCAGTGAGAAGCAGAGAAGTCAGTTTGAATCAGTCAGCTTGGAGAGGAGTTTTGAGCCGGAACAGCTGAGTTGAATCAGCCAGCCAGAATTCAGAAAGAACTAGAAAGGGTTAGCTTATTCAACAGTGAGTCTTGGAGGCTGAAAACATTCTAGGTCTAGGGTTTGTAGACAGAGGTGGGAAGCTTGAGGAAGATTAGACTGTATGGAGTCTAGAAGCTTCCAGGCCTAGACCTATATCCATATTATATAGAAACACTCTGGGCTCAGCCTAAGCCACATATTTGTAAAGCTTGGGTATGACTCTTATCTGACCCCCTCATCTGAGAAAATAAGAATAACATTTACAAGATTGTGTCTAGTTGACATACAACTAGTCAACACAGACATTTCATTTCAGAAAAAGAGTCTTGGTACTTTAAAAAACATATATATGTTTGGAAAAAGACAAAATAGAGTCTTCTTGTTGTATAGAATGATGAATTTAAGTGGCATAAATCTGGCATAACTTGCATGAACTCACTCATATATGGAATCTAAGAAAGTTCATTTTAGAAGTGCAGTGTAAGAGCCTGGCAGGGTGCGATGGGATGGTGGTCAGAGATTGGTCATCTGGTTCAAAGTTACAGCTAGATTTAATGGATAAATTATGATATTGTGAAGCACAGGATGGTGACTAAAATAAGTACCATTGTATTATATGTTTCAACCTTAGCAGAAGAAATGCCTCTGAATGTTTGTTTACACAACAAAGAAATGACAAATGCACAGAGGGATGGGAGTGCTAAATACTACAATTTGATCAAGGAGCTGTGTATATTATATGTTAATTAAAAACAATAAAATACATAAGCAGAAGACATTTTGTTCTATGGAGGGAGACTGGTTTCTTATGAACCGACTCATTTGGTCCTCCAAATCCCTTTCGATAGAAGAATAATTATTAAGACTTCACAAATGTAGAATTTGTTGCTCATAGATGGTAAAAAGGTGTCTAAATCAACCTTTATATCCTGCTCTATAGCCCAGCAACAAGCTTTTTTGTGTGAAAAAGCTTTGGGGACTTGTTTAAAAATACATGCTCTTTTAATTTCAATTAACTTTTTAGTCTTCTACATTATCTAATAAGCCAAAAGTTTATGTGTAACATATTTTAATGTGAGATATGTTACTTACTTTTCAGATTGTGAGAACATCTTAAGTATAGTTTCAAAGAAAAAAGACTTTGACCCTTTTCCTTCTTGTGTCTTTTCCCTTTGGTTTTTCTTTCACATCTGTGTTACTGTTTTTAATCTTTCTACAATGCCAACAAGGACACTGTGGCAGCCTGGAAAATGGTCTTGAGAAGCTAGCCATGCTCTTTTTTCTCTTGTTTTTCTTTCTCTCACTTTTTTCTTTTTCCCCTTTCTTTTCCTCCTCCTTTCCCATCCTCCTCCTCTTCTTCTTCATGAGTAGAAAGGGTTTCTCTGTGTAGCCCTGGCTGGTCTTGTTCTTCTTAGCCATTCTCTATGCTACCACCAGAATGATATACTACAAACATGACCACTTCTTCCTTTCTCCAGGAGTGAGCATGTGCTGGGGCGTCTCACATCTCTCCTTGGTGAAATCTCTATGTTCTACCTGTTCAAATATTGCTTGAATATTCTACAAATGGCCATTCTCAAAGCTTTTCTAAGCACACAAAATGTTCTTTGGTCATTCTGAAATTTACCCTTTATTACCAACACTCCTGTTTGTACCTAGGTCATAATTGCTTTCCTACAGCAAGCTGCCTGTCTTTTTCTTAGAACCTAACTGCTTACATTCTTTCTTATATAGCCTGTCTTATAAAAGTCTTGTCCTGGGATTATGGGTGCATTAAAGACTGCACCCATATCTCACTTATATTCCTATACAATGGCTAATCTTGCTATCACCTTGACATACCTGAGAAGAAAGAACCTCACTGAAGGACTGCCTCCATCAGATTATCCTGTGGGTATGTCTTGTATATCTATGAGACCATTTTCTTGATTGCTACAGCTTTAGTGAGGCCCGGTCCATCTTGGGCAGTACCATTCCTAGGCAGGTAGACTTGAACAATATTAGTAAAGTAACTGAATGTGAGCCTGGGGGTAGGTCAGTAGCAGTATTTCTTTTTGGTTCTTGCTTCAAGATCCTGCCTTGAGTTTCTGACTTAGCTTCCTTTGATGTTGGACTGTAACCTGTAACATGAAATAAATCCATTTTAACCCATTTTAGTTTTGATCATGGTGTATAGCAAGAGAAAAACAAACAAGAAAACCCTAGTACCTATCAGTGTTCTCAGAATATAGGGTACTCCAAAGATAGCAGTTCTGTGAAAATGTAAAGAAATCCTTTCCCCTTTTTAAACAAATATTTTAGGGAAACATTTTTTCTTTAACTTGGAAAAATCTCAAGAAGATTAAACTAAGATTTAGAAAGTCTGTGTTTAATTATGGATGTATCTTCATTCTCTCTGGATCACAAAGTCTGTCTCTGCAGGTGTGTGACCACATGATTCTTCATGAAGAGTTTGGAGTCTGCCTCTGCTTAGAACTGGGATAAAACGATGCTTGCTAAAGTTCAGCTTTTAAACTCAGCCTTCCTGTAACTCAGAATAGACCCCTCCTTTCCCCATGTACTCCCCCTTTTAATGCTCTTTTCCCTGGGAAATTTTTCAAGGCACAGTAATATAAATATATTTTAAAATACACATGCTTCAATATACATGGGGCTCTAGGCATTACTTTTGTGGATACCCTACCCCTCTTCCCAGATCTCAAGGCTAAAGCAGTAACTTCGGATTTTGTAAGGTAACTCAAAGATGGAGATGAACGAGCTTCTTCTGTAACAAAATAATAATGAGAGGGAGTCACCATGAGCATGCCTTTCTCATCACAAGATTATTTTTGGACATTTCCTATACAGGCCAGATCTCCATGGAAAATGCAAAGTGCATTTTCTGTCTATTACTTAAAGAACCAGGGAAAAGCTCTGTAGGCCAGCTAGATGGGAGAACAAGGAATGAGTGGTGTCAGTGAACAAGAGCAAGGGGCCTGGAAAATGGCTTAGGGGCCTCTGGAGGAAAGTCTCTCTCATTAAGGGGGGAAGTTGTGAGTCATCTGTCCTCTGTGAGCCAGGACTGAGGTCTTGTGGCCTAAGTAAATGTGACACTTCTTTGTGAAAAGGTGGTTAGATTTCTCCATCCCTTCACCTCCTTTCACTTCTGCCCATAGTAAACTTATATTTTATTATAATGTTTATTTATTACATCAAGATACATCTCCATCATAGTGCCCTATTTCCACCCTCCCTGTTCCACCCTCCCTCCCTCTCCTCCCTCTCCCACCCTTCCCACTCCTCCAATGTGGAATGTCCCTACATATCAGCCCCTCTCAGTTCAACAGTCAAATGAGGGCTTAGAGCTTCCTCTTCCACTGGGGTCCTACATGGTAGCACTCCTAGGGCAAATTGTCCATTGATAGGTAACAAAATCTATGTTCCTGATCTTTGTAGTGTGTTGGGTGTAGGAGAGTTATCCTGTACTATATAGCCAGAATCTAATTATAAGTGAATAGATGCCATGTGCATCTATGCCATATGCCAAAAGCTCACTCAGGAAGAGTTTTTCTAGTTTTATCCATATGACTGCAAATTGCATGATTTCCTTGTTTCTGATTGATAGCTGAGTAGTATTCCATTGCGTAAATGTACTGCAATTTTTTTTATCCATTCATCAGTTGAGGGACATCTGGGTTGTTTCCAGTTTCAAGCTATTACAAATAAGGCTGCTATGAACATAGATGAGAATATGTCCTTGTGGTTTGGTGAGAAATTGTTTGGGTGGACACCCAGAAGTGGTATGGCTGGGTTGTGAGGTAGAGCCACTCCAAGTTTTCTAAGATATCTCCAGGCTGATTTCCATAGTGGTTGCACAAGTTTGCACTGCCATCAGCAATGGAGAAGTGTTCCCCTTTCTCCACAACCTTGCCAGCATGTGCTGTCATTTGAGATTTTTTTTTTTTTTTGGCCTGGGATCCATCAGTTTATTCTTTTTTTTTATAACTTATTTTTTATTTCTTTAAGTTACATCTCAATCACAATCCTCTCCCTACTCCCCCCTCCTGTCCCACACTTCCACCCTCTTCCCCCTCAACCCCCCCATCCTCTACCATTTTTTTTTAGTTTAAGGTATATCTTCCTCCCCCCAACAGCTCCTCCTTTCAGTCCAACAAATGGCTCTTTCTCTTATAACAATAAATACATTACAAAACAACAGAAATAAATAGGCCACAATTATGAGAGTTATATGGCTTAGCATACATTCCCAATGTCCAGTCCATATGTATTTGGCACCTGACTTTAACATTCTACTATCTAACCATCTCCATGAGTTTAAAGTTCTATATCTAACTCAGCTTTCATACTAACTTGCCTCACAATTTTAAAAACATCTTCTTAGATCCAGAACACCCTCTTGATTGCTAAACAACTCAAAATTTAACTATGAGACTCTAGTTATCTATTCTAAATAGGTATTGCTCATTGTATATTAATGCAAAATTAAGATTGTATTGGACTACATCAGTATTGATCTTTGTATACTGATACAAAATTAAGATTATATTTGGCCACATTGGTATTGATCTTTGTATATTGATACAAAATTAAGGGTAACACTTCTTAAAGGTATTGTACCTAGTAATGCTTAAAAAGAAATGTGCAGTTTTG
>CAJQZJ010018033.1:17817034-17842719 GCA_907164525.1 Lophiomys imhausi | reverse complement strand
AAGAGAGTGTTATACATCTAAGAAGATACTTTTAAAATTGTGTTGCAATTAGTATGAATGTTGAGTCAGATATAGAACTTTAAACTCATGGAGATGTTTAGATAGTAGGATGTTAAAGTCAGGTACCAAATACATATGGACTGGTCATTGGGAATGTACGTTAAGCCAAATAACCCTCATAACTGTGGCCTAATTACCTCTGTTGTACTGTATTGTATTTATTATTATAAGAGAAAAAGCCATTTGTTGGACTGAAAGGGGAAACTGTAGGGGGAAATAAGATATACCTTAAACTTAAAAGAAAAAAAAAGGGAAGAGGATGGGGGGTTGAGGGTGGGAGGGTGGGACTGGAGGGGGAATAGGGAGGGGACTGCGATTGAGATGTAACTTGAAGAAATAAAAAATAAAGGAAAAAAAATTAAAAAAAAAGAATTCAGACAATCTACGTTGGAGATCCCGATTGCCTGTATTTTGGTAACTGTGTCCTTTTGTCTAAATTCTCATGTTCTTCTTAACTTTCTATTTCCTGAAAAACAGAAGTACAATCTAGAGGACTAATGTTTTGACAAGGGTATAGGAAACACAGAATGTCCGATTGCCTCTTTTTTTTTTTTGGCAGATATTAGCTCTCAAAATATAAATCTGCTAATTTGTTGGAGGGTGTGCAGTGTCAAATAGCAAGTCTATTGCTACCTACTTATAAGAATCACTATCTGATATAAAATTTTTTATTAATTTATTTTTTTCAAGTTACATCTCAATCAAATTCCGCTTTCTCCTCCCCTCCTGCTCCCACCCATCTTTCCTCTTCTCCATCTCTATCCTCTTCTTCTCCTCAGATGAAGGGAGCCCCCCACATATCAACACCCCTCAGACCCCTCAGTTCAACAGTCACATGCGTGCTAAGAGCTTTCTCTTGTACTGAGGCCTATTAAGACAGCCCAGCTAGGTTAATGTGTTCCACTAACAGGAAATAGTGTCCGTGATTCAATGCTAAGTGGAGTTTTTCATAGGATAGTTATGCTAGGTAACTATCTGTTTCGGTCTTTGGGTTGTATATGGTTATCCTGTGCAATATGGTTAATATCTACCTATAAGTGAATACATACCATGCATATCTTTCTGGGTCTTGGTTAGTTCTCTGAGGATGAGCTTTCCTAGTTCCATCCATTTGGTTGCAAATTACATGATTTCCTTGTTTCTGATAGCTGAGTAGTATTTCATTGTATAAATGCACCACAATTGTGTGTTTTTTCTTTTTTTTTTTAAAATATATTCTTTAGTTGAAGGACATTTGGGTTGTTTCTAATTTCTGGCTATTATGAATAAAGCTGCTGTGAACATAGTTGAGCAGATGTCCTTGTGGTTTGGTAGAGAATCTTTTGTATGCATGCCCAGGAGTGAGTGGTATGGTTGGGTCTTGAGGTAGAGCTATTCCCAGTTTCCTAAGATATCACCAGACTGATTTCCATAGTGGTTGTACAAGTTTGCACTCCTATCAGCAATGGGGGAGGGTTCCCCTTTCTCCACAACCTCACCAGCATGTGCTATCTTTTGAGTTTTTGATCTTAGCCATTCTGATGAGTGTGAGATGGAATCTCAGAGTCGTTTTGAATTGAATTTCCCTGATGACTAAGGATGTTGAGCATTTCTTCAAGTGTCTCTCAGCCACTAGATATTCCTCTTTTGTTAATTCTTTGTTTAGCTCTGTATCCCATTTTTTGATTGGATTATTTGGTTTGTTGGTGTTTAATTTCTTTAGTTCTTTATAAACTTTGGATATTAGCCCTCTGTTGGTTGTGGAGTTGGTGAAGATATTTTCCTATTCTGTAGGTTGCCTTTTTGTTCTAATGACAGTGTCCTTTTCCTTACAGAAGCTTTTCAGTTTCATAAGGTACCATTCATTGATTTCTGGTCTTAGAGAGTGAGCTATTGGTGTTCTGTTCAGGAAGTTGACACCTGTGCCAAAGAGATCCAGGCTTTTCCCCAGTTTCTCTCCTATTAGATTTAGTGTATCTGGTTTTATGTTGAGATCTCTGATCCACTTGGACTTAAGTTTTGTGCAGGGAATAAATATGGGTCTATTTGCATTCTTGTACATGTTGACATCCAGTTAGACCAGCACCATTTGTTGTAGATGCTGTGATTTTTCAATTGTATGGTTTTGTCTTCTTTGTCAAAAATTAAGTGACTGTAAGTGTATGGGTTTATTTCTGGGTCTTCATTTCGATTCCATTGATCATCCTTTCTGTTTCCATTCCAGTACCATGCTGTTTTTACTACCATTTCTCTGTACTATAGCATGCAATTCCTCTTATGGAGTGGGGCCTAATGTCTAATCAGAAAGAAGTTAGTAATTCCTATAATATTTTTGCCACTATTCCACCCATCAACTCTGATAAGAGTTGAACAGGGCATTGGTCTACAAGTATAGCAATTTGTCATTAGGGGTCATTTTATTGCTATATTCTTTTAGCAGAATAACAGAAGTAGATTTTCCCTTAGTACAATGACTTAACTATTTTAGGTTCTTGGCCACTTTAGCAGCATCACATATGGTTTCCATTTCATGAAGTTGGCATGAAATCTAATTTTAAAAAGTGGTTATTTACTCCCATAATTTGGAGTCACCATTGCATCAGTATATATTATGGTTGTGTTGTCATATAGGTCACAGGTTTGTACCTGGCTGATTTGATTGTAGCATGCAAATTACCCTCAAGTACCATTAATGGTAGTCAATAGAGGTCAAGTTTCTAGCTGGGCACTAGCTCAATTTCTCAGCATTCAGTGAGGTAAGGAGTGTCTTCAGTAATAGGGCCTTAACATTAGGTTGTGGAGAATAACCAATAGCTTTGGAAATAGCTTGTGATATTTTAGGGTTATATGAGGTCTTTTTGGCCAATGACTCAACAAGATATGACTCATTCCTGGCACTGAGTGTTTTGTTTGGTAGCATATGATGTTTGTGAGGGATTGTCTCCCTGGTATATGTTAAATCTATTTAAATTTCTTTCACATATTAATATATTTTAGGAAGTTTCTATAGAAGTAATGTTTCCATATGACTTTTAAAAAGACTGTTAGTGTTAGTTTGTCCTCCCCATCTTCTATCTTTTGTCCTGCCCTCTCATACCCCAACATATTTAGTCCTATTTTAGTTTCCCCATTACCTCTTTATAACACTATTCTATCTTCCCTTTCTTGGGAGATCTATAATTCAAGTTCTTTACTAGTTTACTATGCAGTAAGGCAAACTATATCCACTGAAGAGTCACTTAAGGGAAATCCTCTTTTTACTATATTATGCCCTGTCCCACTACCACTGATATCACTGACATGCAAATCATAGCACAAGTGACAATAAATGGAAGGTTTTTTTTAAATCACATGCTATCTGCTATTTTACTGCATTTTACTTTGTATAGTAAAACCCTCTCTATAATTTTCTAACCTGAAAACCTCCTACCTGTGATTAAATTTTCATGGTACCAGAAAATACTATATAAGCAGCCAAAAGAAGGAAGCAATGAACTGCCCTATCTAACAGTGAAATCTATGAATCACAGTAATTATCAGTAGGGCAAGACATCCCTAAAGATATAATCAGTAGCACTAACATATTGGTAGAAGCCAACAACTGTCTAACTGTACTTAAGTCCACTCATGGTCTCTACTAGAAACCTAGCCAAATTCCCAGGGATAGTGAGGTCATGAATCTTAGAAATGAATGTACTACCACCACATTGATAGACCAACATAATTCCTATCTGCATTTTAAATCTTATATTTATACCACAGATAAATGTAGCTACTACTTCTAAGCAAAGAAACTTCTCTTTACAGCATATGCAGACCATCACAGAAAATCACAACTAGGCACAATTCAGAAATCAAGGAATAATGGGGAACCCAGCCTCAATGAATACATTTATATCATAGCTCCTACCTCTGTGACTCAGTGAACATCTTAGAAATGGGGGTAGAAATATTGTGAGATATAGAATAGCAGCATGTTTGCTGTGAAACAGTCTTTCATAGAAATGGCTACATAAACAAGACCCGAATAATAGCAATATTAGTACATTTGTTGACACAGAAGAGGAGCAGATCTCACAAGGGTACCCCAGCCCTGGATAAAGAACTACAAACAAGAAATGACTGCTGAGAAAGGGAGAATTGATCTTTTCTAGGGATGAATTAGCCCCTTAAGTGATAATCTAATTCAAGATAATCAATACTGAAACCATGTACACACACACCAAAATGTGTAGTTTTTATATGTAAACCTACCAAAAAGTGGTGTGTATATATATATTACAATGTATATATATACAACATATATGTATATGTAATGAATGCATATACTGTGTATATATGTATATGTATAATAGAGAAATAATAACCAAGAAAAAGTGGCTATGAGAAGAGGGGGACAAAAGGTGTGGAACTTGGGATTTGGGAGGTGCGAGAAAGAGAAAAGGGATGGAGAAAGTGATGAGACATAGTAATATGGCCTTTCTTCTTCCCTAGCTTTAAACCTGCTGAGAATCTCACAAGAAACCCATTTATGGTAAAGGACATGCCTTAATCCACTTTTATAACCATTGTAGTCCATGGTTTATCTTATTATATTGCAATCCTGTCTAAGGAACCTCTGATGTACCAAAAGAAAGATAACAAAAAATAGTTTCATAACAACACTACTGCTAAGACATGTAAGCATGACTCTTTCATGAGAGCCCAAACTCATATTTGGTACATACTATCTCTCTCTAAGTGCCTGTTATGAATGTACTTAAAGCTATGCTAAAAATTTGTTCTTAGTCATGTATGGTTGTGTTCCCAGCACTTAGGAGACAGAAGCAAGTGGATTTTTGTGAGTTCAAAGCCAACCTGGTCTGCATAGTGGAGTTCCAGGGCTACACACTGTGATCTTGTTTCAGAACAAGCAACCAAGCAAACAAACAAACAAACAAACAAACCTCAGTAAATTCTAGACATATAGGTTCATGCTGAAATCCTCTTCTATGACAAGGTCAAGAAGCCCAGCTTCGTCTGAATAGAGAGCTCTGCTGCCAGTGGCATGTGGAGCTGTGTCTCTGTGCCCTGTCCCACTACCACTGATATCACGGACATGCAAATCATAGCACAAGTGATAATATTGTCATTTAAATGGAAGTTTTTTTTAATCACATGCTGTTATTTTATTGCATTTTACTTTTTACAGTAAAACACTCTCTATATAGGGTTCTACTTATTCAAGGTGTTATATGTAACTTCCAATGTCTTGTGCATCTTTGAAGTCAGCTTATAAACAACTACCACTGTACTTCTTCCCTCACTTGGCCCAAACCTGTTTTTATACAGATGGGCAAGATGTCTCATGACATAAAATTGACTTTATTTTGTTAGTCTTGTCAAAGATAATTAAACAAAATTAGTTTTGGTCTATAAACACAGGCATTTATTATCTTTTACCCCGCAGTTTAAAGTGTAAGTTTAGTTTTAAATGTTCGAAACCAGGTAAGATCATTAAGGCCAAAAGAAATATATGAGGAAGGCTGACTTTTTTTTCTTTGTTCTTTTTTCCTTTTGGTTCCTGTAAATAATATGACAAAGACTTGTTGCTTACCTGGTGCCCATGTGTTCATTTAGAATGCTTTGATGTTCACTTTTATTAGGCATTTATAAAACAAAACTTGTTTTCACCCAGCATTGTAATTACTTTAATTAGAGTTTATATGTAATGTATCACATGTCTATTGTGTACATTTGTCAAAGTAACAAGCATACTGAATTACATTACTAATTTTGTTGATTTCAATAATTAGTTTATATGGGATATTTAATAATGTCTCCCACTCAAAATTAAAGTCCCTCTAATCAATATAAAAATTGAGATTTAGAGCAAGGATGTTTTCTTGCTTGTACTCTCCCCATTTCTCCGGGCTCATTTGCATACTGCTTGTATCGAAAATGAAAAGCAGATCAGGGCAGGTTTATGGAATAATGCTTTCCCTGAGAGGCCAAGACTGAGTGTCATGCCATGCTTTCCCAGGGAACAAAACTATAAATATGGAGAGGAGAAACAGGTCTCCAGCTTTATAGTGCTGCTATCTTTTGGGAATTAGCTTTTCTTGTCACCATAATGTGTTATGTTGAAAGGAGCAGGCAGCATTATTGAAAAGCTGGTACAGACTCTCAAGAGTGTGCCTGGAAAACTAGTGGCAGTAGATGCTGCCTCACAAGTGAAAATAAATCCACAACATGTGGTTGTCTGTCTGGAAACACTTGTCATTCACTGCACAGTTTATCTGGATGGTGATACATCACATGTTTCTTTAAAATTACAAAAATGTCAAATACACTGCAGGTCATCCCTGAGTCTCCAATTTCTCTCAGATAAAAGTAGGGTCAACTCATGGTATACATGGTATGGGCTTTGTAGGGAGTCATAGTTGTCAGTGGAGTTAAGGTTCATTCTAAAGTGGCTCCTGTTATTTTTGAGTAATTTTTAGTTAATATACTCAGCTTATTTTTAATCTACTTCAAAATTCTACTATTAGTCACTAGTTAAATTGGACCAACATGCTATGGACAAGACATTGTCTTCTCTCTTTAAATGCTCTTCTCTCACCTCTCCAATCTTTTTACCCTTAATTATACTTAATCAGATCAGTTGTATTAAGTTCACATGACATTAGAGTTCATGTGTAGATTTCTTGCTGTTATGAATTTTAGAAGAGAAGTCCTTTGCAAGAACATGCATGTAATTCAAGTGAGAAGAGGCTACCTACATTAAGGGTGATGGTTAATATGTGTTGTGCAAAAAGTTGATCCTAGGTTGATGGGGTAGTGTTAAGCATTCTAAATGTTAATTGGTCCTGTTTGCTGTCTGTTACTTATATTGACTCTGATTGCTTAAATAAAATGCTCAGGCCTGAGACTGGGCAAAGACAGAGAAAGGTGGGACTTTCTGAGATTAGAACAGGAAGCCTGCACTTTAGACAGAGGATTAATTCATTCCAGCCAGGAGTAGCAGGAAAGAGGACACACACCATGGGTTAGAGAAAAGAACCTCATTCCACATGGCCAGGAACATCTGCATAGCATGTAGAATGGCAGTCCAAGGGGACGTATGTATATATGGGGTCATATTTGGGTAATAGAATTATGAGCTAGCTTAGATGGGCTAGGATTGCACAATTCAGGCCAAGGCTTTTTAAAATAGATGTGGTGTCTGTGTGCTCTTTTATAATGTATGGTTAAGGATTAGCTGCCGAACCAATTAAATATAATATTACAAAAATTTTTATCTCAAACTACTTCTGTGATAATTTCTTTGTTATTTTTTCAATGGTTGAAGCTGCATAGTATGTGTATCCTCTAGATGACTTATCAGTTAGGAGTTCCATTACACACATTCAATCCCATTGTATACATTCAAGTTCCTTTGCACAGTGAAAAGAGAAGGCCCAAATCCAGAGACTCATGTCACAAAATCTTAAAAATTATATTGTGAAGCTCCTTGAATTTCATTATTAGAATGAAGTTTCTGCTGTAACCACAATTAGAATTTTGGTGGTGGTGGAGGGGAATATGATTAAGGTCATGTTTATGATATATAAATGCTTTTAGACATTTCTATGTTAAAGATAGTTCTGGACTTGATTCTTCACTTGCAAAGTAGAACTGGTATCAAAATCATATATTCTTTTCCAGGAAAGAAACAATTCCATCTTATTAGTTTCCTATGTGTCAATAAGAAATTTGTGTTCTCAACTGAATTGTGACACTTGAATGGCTCCTAGATGATGTCTTAAGTAACATTTACTTTCAAAATTATTTACACAATGTAAAAGCTAATAACCTTTAGTCATTCCAAATCTGTACATATTTTGAAGGTAACTTTTACAAAACTTGAGCTTGACAGTATGGCAGCCTACCCATGGTCCCATGGTCTCTGGCTCTCTTGTTTCTGATGAGGAAGCACATAGTAGCAGAGACACTGATCTGCCAACCTCTATGAGCATCTCTCTACATATGATAGACCATTTGGAGGGAAGTGTTTGTTTATCTCTGGGTTAACTTTTTCAAGAAGTTCCTTGTAGTTGAATACAGCCATAGGATTCTTTCTTTTTTTAATCAGAGGGAATGTGATTGGAATTGGTGCACCTTACTTGCCATCATAACTCACAAAACCTTCTATCGCATAATGGTTCATTTTAATTATCAACCCAAGATGGCCTAGAATTTTTGGGAAGAGTTTCAATGAAGGATTGTTTAGATCATGTTGTCTTGTAGATACACTTGTGAGGGACTGTCTTAATTTTATGAGCTGAGGTGAGAAGATCTGCCCATTGTGAGCAGTTCCTTTCTCTGGGTTTAAGTTCTGGGCTCTGTAAGTATAGAAATGAGGCTGCACACAAGTAAGCATTCCTGCAGTTATTCTTCCTCTACTGTTGACTGGGGATTGTGATGTGACTAGCTAGTTCAAGTTCTCCCCTTCACTTCTCTATAGTGATGAACTGTGACAGAATTGTCAGATAACTGAACCCCTTCTTCTTTAAAGTTGCTGTTGTCAGGATATATTATCTCAGCAACAAAGCCTTTTTCTAGACCTTGAGGACAACCTAGTAAGAAAGAGAAGACACAGATTTCATGTGGTTGAGGAAGGAATACATAGGGACCCCATAGCAACCCGGGACTCTGCTGGCTGGAGCTATAAGTTCTTTCCTCTACAAAGCAGCCAGGTCACTCTGACATTGAATGCCCTAGCAACCCTTACTAATTCCCTCTCTGGGGAAATTCACATTCTGAAGCACACCCTGATCTTAGGAGCACTGCACAGATCCAGTCTGGATTAGTTTTAGCTATATATACACAGTAAGACAAACTGTGTCTGCTGAAGGGACACTTAAGGGATATTCTCTTTTTACTATATTATACATACATACATAATTCATGCTAATCAAAATAAGAAACTACCAGTACCTCATTCTTAGCAACCAACTCTTCCTCCTCTTAAACTTATTACAGGAAGTCCCAAACAGTAACACAGGCTTCTTAATCCATGCACTTGTTCAAGTCAGGCTGCTCTTTTGCCACATACCTAACCACAACATTCTCTTTGCTTAGAGATAAAATCTCTTCCAACTTTGCTGGGTATGTTTTTTTTCAAGCCATGGAACAAGACACCAAACACCGGGAAACATCCAGTTCTGACAGAGACCACCAGGTATACTGTTGCTAGCCCTTATTATTCCTACTCAGTAATTTTTGGTTAATGAGAGAAGTCATGATTATGATTTTGTTTCTATATTTAGATGAGTCATTAAGATCCCATTATAGTCTGCTCTTCTAATTTTAAGTCTCTGTGAACACTGACTGGTTTTAGAGAGGGTGCATTCAGACTGCTAGAATTTCTTTGGTCTTTTTTTCCTACATCGAGCTTGTGTTTGACAACAGAATAAATGAAAATATGTATGAGCCTGTGAAATAACTTCTGTTAAAGTGTAGGATTTGACATTTAAAAGGAATTCCATTTCAATACATGGTAAAATTTCCAGATTATCTTGAGAACTGGGGCAGTTACTGTCAGTTATATTCAAAGAATTCCAACAGTAAATTACCTGACAAGTTGTGCTGTTTTATATGCTGTATTGAAATAGGAGTATTTGTTTTGCTTCAGTGGGTACTTAATTATTTGTTTCTTCTTGACAGTGTGCTAGAATTAATTCATAGCATTATGAAGCTGCTTTAAACATCCTCCAGAGAGCATGGGCTGGCTCCTGCTAACTGATACATTGTCTGAAAGCTTTGCCCTCATTTTAAATATATTAAGTCAAGGTCATTTATTACTTTTACAAAGAAAGAAATTATAGGTTTTCTATCCTAAAGGAGGTTTCAAGGGTGCAAGATGAAAGAGGTTAAACATATTTGTGTGAAATGGAGCCTGCTCTGCAAATCCTGTTTGTGCTATGTTCATGAAGAAATGGCTCCCAAAAAGCACGAGCACAAGTCAAGGCACTCTCTTCCTCACCAGCAATTGAACTGTGCTTTCTATACAAAGTTAAGTTCTGGCCACAGTTCTGCTACTGCATAACTATGATTTTTTTCCATCCAAAACTCATGTTGGAATATAGTTCTCATTATAAAAATTAAGAAGGAAGGAATCCAGCTAATGACACAGCATCCAACTTCTTTGGGCTGAGCCCAGAGTATCTGAATGAGGAGTCTGACAGTAGAACATGACCTTGTTTATTTTAAAGGAAGAAACAGAAAAAGGACGTGGTGGCAAGGGAGACCTTTAATAGGTGATTATGTCTTTGCTTTCATGGGTGGATTAATCCGTTCAAGTGACTTGTCCATCCATGTGGTTAAAGGATTAATAGTAAGTGGTTATTTTGAGACTAAGTCTGCTACAGACACTAGTTTTATTGTGTCTCTCTACTGTTCTATCTTGTGTCTGACGCCCTGTGCCGCTTTGGGATTTGGCCACCAAGAAGGCCACCTGTAGGTGCAACTTGTTTCTTGACCAGGATTGTGGGCTAGGAATAATTCGTGAAGATGGTGGCATTGTTATCCATAGGAGAAGATGGATAAGGGCCATTCTTTGTGGGAAAACAGATGGCATAGAATGAATTGATCCAAAAGTTTTATAAATGAGTGAGATTTCTGAAGATTATGTTTATATATTATATTCATCTATAATTTGCAAGCTCTTTAGTAATTAAGATAGCCCAGAATGTTAAATGGAAATGTTCATTTTTAATGTTGGAGTTTTATTTTATTTTTAACATGGAAGAAAACTGAATATATTAGAATGCTCAGCTAATGTCCTTTAGGGATTCAAAAGAGTACATTTTCCCTGGGAAAAGAAAATTCTAGGAATAGTGAAAATCTGCTTCTATTAGAAATGAAATTACTTATCCCATAAACAATATTTCCCAAACAAAATGAAACTTGTATGCTAGATTTTGTAGTCAAGAATTGAAATGGCCTACGCAAAGTCCCATTCCTTTATAAAATTGTGTTAGCCATTTTGAAGGGTAATTGTGAGCTTGATAATTTATTTTGCAGGAACTCTTATGGTACATTTAAATGTGATTAAAATACTGATGCGCTCATTCACTAGGAGTTTCAATAGAGGCTCATTTGGCAAGAAAACATCTGTATGAACGAGGTGTTCTGTGATCTTTCTAAAGTGGGAATTCAGGAGACAGGAAGCAAAAGAAAGAATACTATTGTATTCACCTGGGCTGTAAATAGCTTTTTCTGTTGTAGTCACAGAATAAATACCCAAATGATGGGTAGTGTCACTAACATTCTATGTGTTAGGATGGCTACAGTAGCCATCCCAACAATTTTTAAGGAACCAAACCAATGATTGCCCATTTATATTCCATTTTTGTATTTTGTTCATTTTTATTAGTTGTGTTTGGAGGAAATACTGATAGTATCAAAACCCAGCCCCTTTTATATTTGGAGAAAGTAATCTAGGGTTGTTTTTTAGTTTTCCCTCCCTGGTAATGAGACATTTTTCACTGATGGTACTGCCCTATAGGTCCCCAGTGTATGAGGAGGCTCTTGGCCCTCATATGACTTCTGAACTAGGGCAAGGGACTGTTATGTAGGGACACTCCACTCCAGAGGAGCAGGATGGAAGGGTTAGGGGGTAGAGGGTGGGAGGTCGGGGCTGGGATGGGGGGGAAAGAGGACAATATAATGGAGATGTAACCTGAAGCAAAAATAAATACATTTATTTATTAAAAAAAAGATGTCTGCCTTATTTTTTGAGATAGAGTTTCTTGCTGGGATCTAGAGCTTGCTGATTAGGCTAGGCTAGCTGGCCAGTTAGTTCCAGTGATCCACCTGTCTCTGCCTCTTTAGTGTTTGGATCACACTACACACCACTACAAACCTGACTGGTTTTTGTGGCTGATAGAGTTGTAACTTGAAGTAATAAATAAACATAAAAAACTTTACTAACTGAGCAATCTCCTCATCCCACATCTCAAATTATGTGCTAACAGATAATATTTTCTAATCCTTACTGTAATCCTTTCTAAGTCCTTACTGTAAGGAAATATTAAAACAAAAACATTGCTAAGCAATATAGTTCTGAGTACTTGAACATAGTGGTAGTTTTTTTTCCCTCTATGTCTGTGAAGAATCACATTGGAATTTTGATGGGGACTGCATTGAATCTGTAGATTACTTTGGTAGGATGGCCATTTTTCACAATATTAATTCTTCTGATCCTGATTATGAGAAGTCTCTCCATTTTCTAGTACCTTCTTTGATTTTTTTTTCTTCCAAGGTCTTAAAGTTTTTATTTAGAGGTCTTTCTTTTCCTTTCTTAGGTTTATTCAAGAGTTTGGAAGTAACAATGCTTGCTTTATGTTTGGTTATATATATATATATATATATATATATATATATATATTTGACTGTCCACATAGATCCTGATGTAATAGGGCACAGAAATACATATGTCCATTCTAGAGGAACATGAACGAAATAAAAGAAATATGATGATGTACCCACTCCTAGCCACAGTTTGCAAACCAATCTATTCATTTGCCATGACATTATTTATGGAGATCTGCAATAGGAAACATCTCCAATTTTACCTACAAAAAATGAATGATTGCTTATTATAAATTATTCATTAGTAACATGCAACATAAAATTGTGCAACTTATTTTGTTGTTAACAAGTCAATATGTTGATACTAAGATAATAAAAAATGCTTGCTGATAAGCAAGGCAGTTTATTATGAGAACAATTCTTTGTTAGAAAGAAGTGAAAATCAATAATAGGCACATTACAGTAGAATCTTAAATTTCTGTTGGTCTTAATATTTAACAATGGAATTTCTTTTGTGATGTAAATCTGTGTTAGACAAGTAATTAATACTAATGATCTCAGCAAGTGATGAGATGCCTTTGAGTGTATATTTCTGTGGGTCATTTGCACCTTTGCTCCTCTCCACTTTGCTGTTGAGTATCAATACTGTGGCAGGAAACACACAGAAAAAGAATAATCATTTCCTGTCTAGATAATCTTTCCAAATGCGAGTCAGATCCTGTCACACTAGTTTATAGTCATTTGGAGATTTCTTCTCTTAAACTTTATCATCCACAGTTGTGCACTTCCAGCTTGTCAGTCTTCAAAGAGTGGTCCTTACTTCCTGTAGGGCAGCATTCCAGTAGGAACTACAGTATGTGTCCAGGTGAAAGGGAACCAAAGATTTTATTTCATTTCATGTTTCCATGGTAGTTCCAAGAGTGGATTCTCTCCTCACCCCTCAAATTTCAGATCTTTTCTGCTTTTGTAATTTTGTCTCTGGTAGTTTGTCTCTGTGGATCACTTGCATGAAACTAATCTTGCATATTCAAATCCATTAGATTTGGTTTGTTGCTCCTGCAGTCATTCTGTCAGTTTTATTTACTGTAATAGAATGCATTCCTATTGCTTTGTTTCCTTCTCAACGTTTGACAAAACCAGACAGGTGCAAAAATGCTAAGTGGTTTTACTTTTAAAAGCAAATTTCCTAGAGCTGGAGAGATGGACCAGTGGTTAAGAGCACTAGCTGCTCTTTCAGAGGACATGAGCTCCTCCAGCATCCATATGGTGGCCTTCAACTCCAGTTCCAGATACTCCAAGTTCTCTTCTAGCCTTTGCAGGCACCGCACGGGTATGTTCTGCATAGAAGTATATTTAGACAAAGCATCCATAGAAATAGAAAACAAATAAATAAAAACAAATTTCTTGGGGGCTTAAACATCTTTTCCTATGTTTATTGATGACTGAGCTTTCTCTTCTACAAACTACCTTTGATTACTTCTGAGCTAAGTACAGCTTGCCTTCTGATGATTTTTTTTCTTTTAACATTGTCTCTCAGTATGCAGAATTTCCCAACTTTATTAATGTCTAGCTTATGAATCTTATTCACTATGTTTCACTTTTGGTTCTTTAAGAAACAGCATGCTATTATTTCCTCCCTGTAACTGTTGTAATACTTTAAAGCTGCTAGGTCTTTAAATTATGTGGAATTCATTCCACTTCATGAAATCAAACACGGAGGCTGATTTTTCCCCACATGTCTAAACAACTATCTGAGTCCACTTGTTTAAATGTTCATATTTTCTTGGCTGATGCACACTGATATTTCTCTTATACATCTAGATAACCAATACACACAGACTGGTTTCTTGGCTTGTACTCTCTGTTATAGCATATTACTGTCTTCAGTAATATAGTTGATAATAAAACTGTTTTGAAGGCACACACCATTTTGCTACCTAATAAAAGTTTTGAGATCAACTTGTCAAGATTCCAGATAAGACGAGCTGATTGGGATTGTGTTCAAAATTGCATTGAATTACGTTTTTTTTTTTATTTTCAAGTATAGAAAAAATAAATCTGATTGAGCTTCATTTTGTATTCACCCTGGGAAGAAAATTTTGTACCTTGTGGTTTAGGAGTTGTACCTTAGAATTGGCCTCCTAGGAACAGCTGCCTTTGGAGCATTATGGGGGGTTTCTCTTTAAGAATACTGCTGAAGAGAGAATGAGAGTCTAAATGGGAAGTCTCCATCAAATCCCTCTCCTCAGAGCTCAGGAAATCCTTGAAAAGAGGAGGAGGAAAGATTTAAAAAGCCAGAAGGGGTGGAGGATACCAGGAGGGCAAGGTGCATCTGAGCTCACAGAGATTGAAAGCAGCAAGCACAGAGACTACTTGGGTCTGTACCACTGTCTTTATGGGATTCTGACTATGAGAACAGGGGGTTCTCTGACTCTTGTGACTGATTTTGGGACTCTTCCTCTTGTTGGGTTGCCATGTCCAACTTCAAAAAAAATAGTTTTGCTTCATCTTATATTTTACTTTGTCATGTTTGGTTGTTGTCTCTTGGAAGCCTGTTATTTTCTTTTTTAAATTTATTAATTCAAGTTACATCTCTATCACAGCCCCCTCTCTTCATCCTTTCCGGTCCCACCCACTCACCTTCTACCCCCTCTCCCACCTGTTCTGCTCTTCTGGTGTGGGGTGTCCCCACATATCAGCCCCCCTCAGTTCATTGGTCACATGAGGGCTCAGAGTTTCCTCTTGTACTGGGGACTTACATGGCAGTTAAACCAGGGTGAAGTGTCCCACAAACAGGTAACAAAGCCATGTTCTTGTTCGTTTTGGTTTGTTGGTTGTAGGATAGTTATCCTGTACTATATGGCTAACATCCAGTTATAAGTGAATATATGCCATGTGCATCTTTCTGGGTCTGGGTTAGCTCACTCAGGATGAGCTTTTCTAGTACCATCCATCTGGCATCAAATTGCATGATTTCCATGTTTCTGATAGCTGAGTAGTATTCCATTGTGCAAATGTACCACCATTTTTTTGTTTGTTTGTTTTTAAATCCTTTCTTCTGTTGGAGAACAGCACAGTTTTTTCTAGTTTCTAGCTGGAAACAAATAAAGCTGCTATGAACATAGTTGAGGAGATGTCCTTGTGGATTGGTGAGGAATCTTTTGGATATATGCCCAGAAGTGGTATGGCTGGGTCCCGAGGCAGAGCTATTCCAAGCTTTCTAAGATATCGCTAGACTGACCTCCATAGTGGTTGCACAAGCCTGCACTCCCACCAGCAATGGAGGAGTGTTCCCCTTTCTCTACAGCCTTGCCAACATGTTCTGTCCTTTGAGTTTTTGATATTAGCCATTCTGACAGATGTGAGTTGGAATCTCAGAGTCATCTTGAGTTGAATTTCTCTGATGATTAAGGATGTTGACCATTTCTTTTCTAATGAGAGACAGGAAGTGAATAGTTTCAGAGGGAAGGGGAGGTAGAGAGGGACAGGATAGGGAGGAGTGGAGGGAGGGGAAACTGTGATCAGGATATATACTATGACTATGAGGAACTAATCTATTTTCAATAAAAGAAAAGAAAAAGAATACCACAGAAGTCTTCACTCCTCTTCTTTAACACAAAGATGAAAAACCAAGCCAAGTTTATCCCCTGTGGTAGTCAGTCATGTTGCTTTGGGAAAATACCCAAGAAAACATCTTGAAGGAGGAAATTGGCTTCCAATTCAGAGGTTATAATTTAGGGTCATCTGGATCCATTGCTTTGAGCTTGAGTCAAGGCAGAACATTGTGTCAGTGGGAGGGGATAGGTGGCAGAAGCATCCTACCTTTTGGTGGCCAAGGACAGAGAAAGGGAGAGAGAATGAGAGGAGGAAAAAGGAAGATGGGGACAGGAGAGGTTGAGAAAGAAAAAAGTCGGGGGATCCTGGAACAAAGTATATTCTTCAAGGACATGGCCCTAGTGACCGACTTCCTTTAACAAGACTCCATCTAAGAACAATTCTGTACCTCCTAGTCTTGGTATCAAATTAGAAATTAGCAGTAGAGTAGTCCAGTGGTTAGGGTAGAGCCCCAAGTGACTGTATTACCAAGTAAGGCCTGAACTGTGTCTGCTCCTGATGCAGACACTTCATATTCAAACTATAACAGCTCACAGAACATACAGATTAAGACTTGTAAAAAGAAAGAAAGAAGGTCATCACAAGCCAGTATCCCTCAGAGAGGTATATGACATTGAAATTCCACTTACATCTTTTTTAAGGCTGATTCCATAATGGTGTATATTTTCTTACATAAGGAGAGGAAAGGAGAATTAAGAGAAATGGCGAATAACTTGAAGACAGTAGGGAACTAGGCATATACCCCACACATGTTATATTATATTCAGATATAACTTTAAAGATTGTCTAATTCACTCATTTAATGGATAGGTAAAATGATGAGTCAGATAAAGAAGCTTTCTAGAGTATTTTAATTTGCAATGGAAGAGACAGGATTATCATTATCTGGCCCACTATTCAATAGTTTCCAAATAAATATATTCACAGAATAAAAAATAAGTAATAACTATATTTTCATCGAAACTTGATGCTTCCAAATTTCACTTCTACTCTTTTATCACTATTTCAAATGTCTTCATGTTTTTAAATCTTTGAACTTGTCACAACACAAAATAGTGCCCTGATAAGCTCAATATCTCTGTCATATGTCTATCTGTTTATCTGTCTGTTCTTCTGTCTATCATGTTATCCATTCATCCATCTATCTATCTATCTATCTATCTATCTATCTATCTATCTATCTATCTATCTATCTATTCATCATCTATTATCTATCATCTATCTTCTATTTATCTATCTATGATCTATCTACATCTATCATATGTTTATCATCTATCTATCATCTATGTATCTGTGTATCTATGTATGTGTCTATCATCTATTATCTATTATCTACTAGACATATAATAGAAAACTGTCTCTCTTTCTATACTTTAGTTTTCTGTTGCATGAATGGTTAAGAACAACCAGAACTTGTGATTTGTGTATATATAGTAACATTGCCTTTTCAAAGTTTGAATCTGTTGAAAAAGAGTTCATAACTATTTTTATTAAATATAATATGATGTTTCATAAGCATTTTAATGGATATTTTTGCACTATTTTCCTTTTTACTTAAAAATAAGAAAAAAAGACTTTTTAGTGCCAATTTTAGTCATTTAGATACAATTAACAGTATATAGAAAAGTCATTTTATATTTGCACTTCAAAATGATAATATATTTTATTTATATGTGATTTTAAATTATGTCATATTTGAGCATGGCAAAATACTAATGAAACTGCTTAATCTAGAAAGTTTAAATAAAAAAGTAATTTTAGGGGCATGCTAAATAGAAAAAGTAACAAAGGAAGATATTTCTCTTTTTCAGAGTATATTTATACAAATAGCTTCATTATGTCATTTTCTTGCATTCATAACATGTACTTTAATTGCTCTTATCACCTTATTATTTGCACTTAATCCCATAGGTGTAGTTCCTTCTCTCATCTCTAGTAGCCCCCTTCTAGATTCCTATTCATGACTTTAACAAATTTTTAGATTCTAATGGATGTTTCTTAGGCCTTGTACTTTTGATTGTCTATGGTTTCTTTGGGAAGTATGTGTGTGTGTTAGCTTATAAATTATATATAATTGTTTATATTTTAGGTAAATAAAACCAATATGATTGATTTAGGATTTATCAACATCTTTAGTGTTATTTGCTCCTCCTCCCTCCCTCTTTCTACTTCTCTATTTACCTCCCTATATTCTCCCCAATTAGAGCTACCCTTCCTGTTTTTTCTAATTTTCCTACCTCATGTCACATGTGTACTATTTTTTCTCTGCTGTAATACCCTCCTCCATTGCTCCTTTTTTACTTTCCTAGTTTCTGTGGTTATTCTAGGTTCTGTATTTTCATCTAAAGATTAGAAGCTAGACACTACAGATTATTTATCCCTCTCAGGTCTCTGAGGTGGTTGAAGAATAGATAGCTAGAGTCTCATAGTTAAATTTTGTGTTGTTTAGGAATCAAGAGGGTGTTCTGGAGCTAAGAAGATGTTTTTAAAGTTGTGAGGCAAATTAGTATGAAAGCTGAGTTAGATATAGAACTTTAAACTCATGGAGATGGTTAGATAGTAGAATGTTAAAGTCAGGTGCCAAATACATATGGACTGGACATTGGGAATGTATGCTAAGCCATATAACTCTCATAATTGTGGCCTATTTATTTCTGTTGTTTTGTATTGTATTTATTGTTATAAGAGAAAGAGCCATTTGTTGGACTGAAAGGGGGAGCTGTTGGGGGGAAAAAGATATCAACTTAAAAAAAAGGGTAGAGGTTAGGGTGTTGAGGGGGAAGAGGGTGGAAGGGTGGGACTGGAGGGGGGAGTAGGGAGGGGATTGTGATTGAGATGTAACTTGAAGAAATAAAAAATAAATTATAAAAAAAGAACATGTCATATTTGTCTCTTTGGATCTGGGTCACCTTACTCAATATAATTTCTAATTTTATCCATTTAGTTATAAATTTCTTTAACTTTTTTTTACAGCTGAATAGTATTCCATAGTGCATATGTAGCACATTTTCCCTATTCATTAATAAGCTAAAGGATTATTTAAGGTTGTTTCCATTTGCTATACCTATTGCAAATAAAGAGACACTAAACTTGGAGGAGCAAGTATCTGTGGAGTAAGATATGAACTCCTTTAGCCAATGTGTGACATAGCTGTGCCATATAGTAAATTTATTTTTTAGCTTTTTTATATTTTTCCACACGCATTTCCAGAGTGATTATATCAGTTTTCATTGCCATCAGCAGTGAATGAGGATTCTCTTTTTCCTATATAATCGCCAACATTTGTTGTCAGTTGTATTGTTGATCTTAGTCATTCTGACTGGGGTGAAATGACCAAGGAATAGGACACATGTACAATACAATGCTTACAACTAAGGCTCAGGGAACACCTTGGAAGAAACTGGATAAATATTGTAATAGCCAGAGGATGAGAAAGAGTACTAAGAAACTGTATCTCCTAGAAATTACAGGGAAGCTATACCCTCAACAACATGGCTGTCTGAACAAGACCTGAACAATGACAATACCATTAGACATTTTAACATGGAAGAGGGGGAAATCTCACCAGAATTCTTCCTTTAGACAAAGAAATACAAGTGACTAATGACTATTGAGAGAGGGAGAATTAGTCCCTCCCAGGATGAGTCCCCTAATTGAAGCCCTGAAACCATATACACACAAGCAACAAAAATGAACTAAACATATTTATTTATATACTTATACATTTATATATTTACATAACAAAAATACCCAAAAGAAAAGAAGTTTTTAATTTGAGAAGATATATGTGGGGTATGGAAAAGAATGAAGGGAGGGAAGGGAATGGAGAAATGATGTAATTACATTTTAATTAAAATGAAAACTGATTTCACCTATGAGAGAAAACCTGTTACACTTGCTGTGGTGGTGAATTTTGATTGTCAACTTGATTGAATTGATAAACCCCTAGGGCATTAATGAAACACACATGTGAGCCATAATTGTGACTCTTTTTCTAGAGAGTTTAAAGGAGGAGGGAAGGCCCACTCTGAATTTTGATAGCATCATCATATGGGTTGGAGTCCTTACTAAACAAAAATGGCAAAAAAAAAAAGAAGAAGAAGAAGAAGAAGGCCAGCTGAGCACTAATACCACCTTCCTCTGCTTCCTGGGCGGTACCATAGATCAAACTGTTCCCACCGTCAGGGAGTCCCTGCCATGATGGATCTCCCTCTGAACCAGGAGCCAATATTGACCCTTCCTTCCTTCTTGTTGCAGAATATTTGATCACATTGTGAACTCCGAGTTTGTGAATTGAAAAATCTGTTACTAATTATGGGATGGCTGTAACTTTAATCATAGGCTTTCTGTTTACTGTAAACAAGTACTTGTGATGTGGATCTGCCCTAGAACACACCTTTAATCCAAGAGGTTTCTGTATACAGGATTAAATAAAGTTAACCATAGGTCAAGAGGCAGAACAAGAAACCAGCTGACAGGGATTAAACAGAAAGGAGGTACATTGAGCTGAGGGGTATTTAAGACAGTGTGTGGAAGGAGTTGGGAGTTCTTTTCCCTTTGGTTTTCTCCTTCAGTGTTTTCTCCTTCTAGACTTCTTTCTCTAGGTTCTTCTGCACTTTTTAGTTCTGGGCTTTTTTCCTCTAGGGTTTACAGCTGAAAAAGAAGATCAGCTGAGTGCTTTCTCTGCCTGTCTGAGCTAGCAGGATTTCACCCCAGCATCTGGCTCCTGAGTCTTCTTTGGTAAATAAAATGACTGGGATATATCTATATCTATATCTATATATATCTCTATATATGGATAAATATATCTATATATGTGTGTGTGTTGTATGTATATATTTAAAACAACACTTCCTTAAGTGTTTTTTTTTGGGGGGGTCAGGTATGTGGTCAGAGTGACAAGAAAAGAAACTAAAATACTAGCCTTTCTGATACTTACGTGTCTTTTTAATATGATAACCCCCCCACCCAGTTCCATCTGTTTTCCTATAGCATGGTTTGGTTCCTCTTCAATATTTCTTCTGAGTATGGAGGATCTGCAACTTCTCTGAATTTCCCATGCTTATAAATGTAGCTTCATTTGTTTTCCTTAAAGTTTCTTATTTTTCCAAGCTTAGAAGCCTGTAGTTGAGAGATGTAGGAGGGAGTACAGCATTTTTGTTCTAATCCCTCTCTATATACACTGTTGCTTCTGAGAAGGGGAGTGGGAACTGGATGAAAATGATGAAAGATTGTCAAATGGTGGGGTCATAGTGCTTGGTTTAGGTATTAGTTACAATAAAAGTAAGCAGGGTTAATTGCTTTTCTCTTTGTTGAGACAAATCACCTGACAAAAGCAACTTAAAGAAGGAAGGGCTTTTCTTGGCTCACAGTCTGAGGGTTCACAGTCCATAGTGGTGGGGAAGATATTCATTAGAATAAGAAATGACTTGTGACAATGTGTCGATAGTTGGGAAGCTGAGAGTTGAATGTTCAGTTCACTATCTCCCTTTTATTCCATCAGGGAACTCAGTCCCATGGGATACTGCTATGTCCTTTAAGGTGGGTCTTTTTTTGTAGGTAATCTTCACAGGTACCTCCTTTATACACTCATCATTTTTCCAAAGTGATTTTTAGATACTGTTAAATTGACAATAAAGATTAACCCTCAGAGCACTCTCTGTGATTCCAAAGCTGGCTCTTTCTATTCTGAGACAGTCTCTTTGGTTGATACCTTTGGGTAACTGTAATGCGACATTGCTCCCTGATTCATGTCTTTACTACCCTTTTCCTGATGTAAGCCCTGTACCAAAGCAGCTAGAGTTCTTTGTTGAAATCATGTAAGATGCCCCAGACCTGGACCTCTACTGCACTAACTTAACCTATGTGGTAAATTTGGCCCTGCTGGCATGTAATGTTCTGGAAGTGTAGGCACCCTCCACTATATCCCCTGTCTCTCCAATCTATTTACTTCTATCACCTTTGGGCTTACCATGCACTAGGCTTTGTACCTTTCAATAAGGGTTACATGTAAACCCCTCTGGAGGGCTTCCTTGAAGGTCCTTTCATTTGGCTTAAGGTAGCAATGGGAATAAGAGAAAATACCGAGTGTATATCACTTCTATAACTCTCTATAATGTATTCTTAACTCAGCAGGCTTTGCTCATCCATTTCCTGATAAGGTGTAGGGGGTGACTGGTGAGGATGTATTTGCATAACTAACTTTGGACCAACTCTCACAAATTACACATATGTGTTTCAGCAAATCTCTTTGACATACTTTACAACCTTTCTCCTCAGGTTTAGTGCTTCAACTAAATCTGACAACAAGAAAATTTCTACCTATTATATATACTCTTATGTATGCCAAGATGTTTTCTTGGGTTGCTCTTTATCTGATACTGAAATAAGCTGATTTTTGATTCTTGGTCTGTGGTAGAGTCACTACAGTATATCCTGCATTTTCAAATTTCAGTTGTCTTTAATTTTTAACAGTAATGTTTCCCTCTTTCTCTTCTCCTCCATCCTTCCAACTCCTTCCACTATGTAAGTAGGTATATATATGAACATTAGGGAAAATGGTGGCATATTAAGGATTATCTAGAGAAACAGAACTTTGTTACATAATTGGTTTATGTAATTGTGGGAACATCAAAATATTCAAAGCAGGCTGGAAATTCAGCTGAGTTGATGGTGGTCTTGAGTCTAACATTTATAAGCCAAGCCAGAAGACTGTAAACTCATGTAGGACTTCTATGTTACAGAGTGAGGACAATGTTCCTTTTTCAAAGCTTCAATTTTTCTCTTAAATCCTTCTATAAATAGACTGACCCTTACCCCTATCATATGGATTTACTTAAATTCACTGACTATAAATGGTGATCACTCTTAGAAATACTTTCACAACAACATCTAGATTAGTGTTTATCCACTGAGCACTACAGCTTGCCTAGACAGACAGGCATATCACCCACAGCTAGGTAGCATGATGGACTTCTCTTTTTCCTTAATTTATTTCTCAACAATGTAAAAGGCCAAGACCTGTTATATCATTCCCAACTACTCACTTCTCATTGTTCATGGACAAAGTGACATCAGACTGCTCAGCATTTGGTCTGATAGTACTCAGGGTAACATCTGTCTTCCTGACTAATAGTGAACCATTGAAGGCAGGTCTCATGTCTGCTTTCCATGCTGTTGCATGGCCATTGATAAGAACTGTAATTTGGGAATGAGCAACTGAGGGAATAGTTTAAGTCATCCTTCTCATTTCATCAGGCTAGGAGAGAAGACTTGGGGATAGAGACTGGAAAGACACAATGAGTAGAATGTCTATTTTCACTCTCAAAACCAAGCACGGTGGCTGAAGTAAGATGGAGTAAAGATCAATGTCATAGGAAAGTCATTAACCATAGTTTATTTCTTTGCATTGTCACTATATGTAAAAAGAAGCAGGGAGAAATAATGTTGAACAAACAAGGGACTATGTCTTCATATGTTGACAAGGTGAGGATTAAAATGCACTTGTTAAAACAGAAATGCAAAAATGTTTCAAAAGGCTTTTGAAGCCACACTATTTTGAAATTGAGAAATCAAGCACACTGGAAATAAAGAAAGCATTGTATTCAAGTCCAAAGCGTTGTTGGGAGGACCTGAAGGCTGTTATGTCCTGGGTAGTGTGAGAGGAAGTCATGAGATTCTGGGAAACAAATGACAAACTTTCCTACCCCTGTGTATTCTTACACAAATTCTACATTTCCCATGGATTTTTTTTCTTTCTATAAAAAAAAATATATGTAGGGACACTCCAGTCCAGAGGAGTGGGATGGAAGGGATAGGGGGTAGAAGGTGGGTGGGCGGGACTGGGAGGGGTGGAAAGAGGACACTACGATGGAGATGTAGCCTGAAGTCATAAATTCATAAATGTGGCGAGCCACAAAACTGTGGTGAGCCGCAACCCTAAGATGGTGCCTGGCTTGATGCCAGAAAGCTCAAGATTAGCTGTAAACAAGCCTTAGTTGGTAGCAGCTGCCTAGCCCGGTGTGCTTCCTCCTTTTGTGAGCCTATCTTGGATCACAAGGTGGCATGATCTGATTGGGTTTGAGTAGGCATATAAGGGCTTGGGGGAGGAGAAGCAGGGACACAAGCAGAGACACAAGCAGAGAAGCAGAGACATAAGCAAGGATTCAGAAGACTGTTTTCAAGGGACCTGAGTAAACTGCTTGAGAAGAGCTTTTGCAAGTTGCGTCGTCCTTGCTGGTCGAGGGGGACGCGACAAGTGGTAGCCCATACGGGGAACCAGAAAAGACTCAGAACTGTTGCAGTCAGTGGCAGTGCACTGGTAAGTTCCCGGAATAAATTGGGACAATAAAGTTTCGCGGAAATTGCGAACAAAAGGTAAAGTTTCGCAGGAAATTGTGAACAAAAGGTAAAGTTTCGCCAGAAATTGTGAACTAAAGGTAAAGTTTCGCGGGAAGCTGCGAACCGAAAGTAAATTTTTAATCATGGGATCGTCTCAGTCACATCCAATTTTTCTGGCTCTTCAGGAGCTACTTTTAGCTACCCTAGAGAGATTTTTGAATGAATGTGACTCCGTGGCTCCATAGTTTGCGGTGTCCAGGAATCTTACGGTATCCTGCTGGGACAAATTAGGCAGGGATCTGGATTTTGCCTGGGGGCAAGGTACATTGCAGGGAGGAGCACGGCCTATTTGGAGACTTGTTCGGAGTTGTTTAGGAGATCAGAGATATTGCAAGGCCGTGGAAAAGGGACAAGAGGCATTAAAGCAGTTAAAAGAGGAGCGCTTGGTCAAATCTGGGGAAGATACTTTGGAAGAGGATAGCTCAGAGTCTGAAGAGAAACTTAAAATGTTAACAAAGAAAATGGAGAAGTCATCTTTGAGGAAGAGTTCTGACTGCACCCGGATAGAGCCCTCAGGTCCGGGGCCGCTTGTGTTGGCGCCGCCTTCATATAATGAGACTTCCCCTCCGAGTGGTCCTAGTGGGCAGTCATTCTGTCCAAATGTCTGGAGGGAAGTGAGACATGAGCTGTACTACCCTGTCTTTCAGGATGGAGGGAGAAATCGTTATCATGAACCCCTCGATTTTGAGGTAATTAAAGCACTTACTGAGTCTGTCCGCACTTATGGGATTAATGCTGCTTTCACTCTAGCTCAGGTGGAAGCTCTTAGTCATTATTGCATGACTCCTAGTGACTGGATGAGCTTGGCACGTGCCTGCTTGTCCTCTGGGCAGTATTTAGATTGGAAGGCTTTCTTGATTGAGTTTGCTAATGAACAAGCTGCTGCTAATCGTGCAGCAGGAAACCCAGCCTGGGATGTGAACATGCTTCTTGGGCAAGGTTGATATGCTCAACAACAAACTGGGTATCCAGCTCAGGTGTTTGAGCAAATCAATTTAATCGCAACCAGAGCTTGGAAATCATTGCCTAACAAAGGGGCAGTGGATAACAATCTAAGATTATTCAGGGTCCCCTGGAGCCTTTCTCAGACTTTGTGGCTAGAATGGTTGAGGCCTCTGGAAGGGTATTTGGAGACCCTGATTTGGCAATGCCCTTAATTAAACAACTTGTGTATGAGCAATGTACAAAGGAATGTAAAGCAGCTATCACCCCTTATAAGAACAAGGGGTTGGAAGCCTGGATGCCTCAGTGCAGACTGCCGCTACCTTGAATAATTTGTCAGCCAATGTAGCCAC
>CAJQZJ010018033.1:17799886-17816634 GCA_907164525.1 Lophiomys imhausi | reverse complement strand
TGAGGGGGAGGAGGGTGGAAGGGTGGGACTGGAGGGGGGAGTAGGAAGGGGATTGTGATTGAGATGTAACTTGAAGAAATAAAAAATAAGTTATTAAAAAATATTTTATTCATTTATTATATATAGTGTTCTGCCTACGTGTATGTCTACAGGCCAGAAGAGGGCACCAGATCTTAATGTAGATGGTTGTGAGCCACTTTGTGGTTGCTGGAAATTGAACTCAGGACCTCTGGGAGAACAGCCAGTGCTTTTAACCACTGAGCTATCTCTCCAGCCCAAAGTTTTTCTTTCTTTATTCATTTAGTTAGTCTGTCTGATGCCCTGGATGGGGAAAAAGATGGCATGGAGTTTTCTGCAGTCCATTTTCTTAAGGCCTTGGATTTAGCTCCAGGCTACACTCATTTCTTCCCTGTGCCAACAGAGAGGTAGTGTTTATGGTGAATGAACTCTGTGTGCCTAGAGCTCAATATGGCTACCATGAAGCCCATAGTTGAGTGCAAGGAAAGAGATGTGAGAAAAACAAATCTATACATTGCTGGCCAGATGAAAATACCACAGTGCATACTCTCTCTGTCACTTCTCTCTTAATCCATGGATGTAAGGTGGTGTTTTTTTTTTTTAATCGAAGGAATGTAGATTTATTCAGGAAAAAGTAAGAAAATAATTTAGGTGACTGTCTGTCTGTCTCTCTCTGTTATTGAGAAAACTAAAGTTTAAAAAAAGTTTAGTGATTTGTCTACATTATCAACTAGAAATTAATAGATTTGGGATTGAAACCCATTTTATCCCAAATATTTTCTCTGCTGTTTCCTGCCCATGTTGCAAGTAAATATCTTGTAGAAAATGATAATAAATTTTGCAATATGAGAAAACTGTTGATTCTCCATTTCAAATACCATCTTGATCCTCTGATCTATTGGTCAAATCTGAAATTACACCTATGTATATACATAGTCATAATTACATGCCCCTTAGGGCACCCTGATTGCATATACATCCTCAGCTGTAGTACTACTTAAAATTCTATAGGATAGGTAATATAATTAGTAATGTCTACATAACTGAGAGTTAGAGAGTATATTCCTTAAGACATCTATCAAGTAATACAGCTGAGATGGGAAGCTATGCACTTGTACAGCAAAGCTAAGGGCTGTTAGTGACAAGTGCAACAGTACCATTCATGTAACAATTATTGAGATGTTTCCCTATACCTGCACTATAATTAGTAACATGTCTAAAATAATAATAAAAATCATGTCTTCTACAAAAGGGTGTTCTATCAGTCACCGGACCTAAACACATTAGCAAGTAATTGCATGATTTGGAAAGCAATTTGTAAAACCATTAATGCAGGACCACCATAAGCAGCAAGTGTAAGGCCTGTCCATGGTCTTTTCACAGGAGTGCAGTGGACATACTCTTACTTACTTTTCTCCGATCACAACATTTGGGATTATTGAGGATTATGTCAGGAAAGGAGGCTTTTGGGGAAAGATGACACTTCACAGGAATATTGATCAGTAAGAAAAAGCCTATTAGGTGGACACATCTGAAAGGGAGGGAATGTATGAAAAGGAAATGTGTATTTAGATACACTGGAGAGACAAATGTATCATGGGGAGGAAAAAGACCACAGATATTCAGTGATGCTGAGGTCTTAGGGAAAGGGAAGGCACATGGAAGGTTTTATCTGAGAGGATTTTTTTTCTTTGTTAAAAAAGTCAAACTGTTGATTTCTTGATTAATGGTTATGGGGCTATGAGACTCTGAAGAAATATATACTCTTTTAACAGAGAAATAATGTGCATCAGGACTGTGTGCAGAGTAATCCACCATGGACTTGTACAATTTCACAAATAACTCCCATGGCTCCCCTGAGTGCACAGAACATAAACTAGGGAGTACTCCTGAATTAGAGAATACTACAGTACAATGCACTTAGAAATGGAGGAGATTGGGAAACTCTGATTTAAAAAATTGTTTTTTGTATTTGATATCCTTTGGTCATTTCTGCTTTTCCTCCACCTGTTTTGGAAGCTGTTCTGAAAAATGAAGTGACATGTGGCAGAAGAGGGAAGAATGAATAAGGCAGAGAGAAACTCAACACCACTTTTTGGGGTCTACTGGGTCCCAGGGGCTTGGCATATTTCATCTCATTAAGTTTTCACAACGCATATTCAAAATGCATTCCTATGTTAAAATAAAGAGAATGGAAACATATAAAAAAATCAAAACCCTGATTCACCTTCATTCCTTTAAAGGGAGACCCAGGTATGAATCCAGGATTGCTCTTTTTTAAGCCCTATGTTTGTGCACCACACCACTCAATGTCTCTGAAACAAGAATATGATAAATTCTATGACATTTCCCTCTACCTTTCTTTCCCATCTAATGTACTCAACAAGGGAAAAAAACCCTCAAAATCTCTTTCAGTAAATGCTTGAGTAATAAAACAATTTTGCGTTTTGTCTTCTGCATTTGGAGTTTGTTTACTATTATGAGTTTTATGTAAGTTCATAAAAGTAAATAAACTCAATATTCCAGAAATCCTTTGCAATTTAACATCTAGATAACTAGGGTAACAAAAGGTAGTTAATTCAGCATTGTTTTATGACAATGATTAACTCAGTTCCATTCCTCTCCCCAAAGACAAGAGTTCAGACAGAAAGCGATGTGCATCTTTTCTATGTAAGGACATATATACAGGAACAAAAGATATGCTATGATCTCTTAAAAACCACCATGCCTTTTTAGCTAAGTACGGAAGCTTAATTAAAGTTATTTTAAGTAATAATTATGTTTAATTAAGGTAATTATGGAATTAGCCATGGGAATTTGAATGCAGACATGTTTGGCCTCTGTAGATCAAGTATACTAGTTTTCATAGATCCCAAAATACTTCTATATGTGTGAATCAGCAACAATATAACATAAAGCTTAGATTATAACTTTGATTATCTAAAACAAATACGAACAATGAGTGACTGAATAATAGATATATTGTGTGTGTGTGTGTGTGTGTGTGTGTGTGGTGTATGAATGATATTACAGAGTATACTGTGTTCTTTCTTCAAAGTAGAGTGTGTGAGAATATATTAAATTTGATTTGTTTTAATGTGGCATTACTTTGGGGGAAGCAAATGAAGATTAAATGTCTAACAGGCAATGCTGTTTATGTTTTCAAGGCTAAACTGTCCTTTTTTTGCCCATGAATTATTCATAATTACCAGATGCTTTAGGGATTCTGGCTGACTTTAGGAAAGATCTAGCATGTTTTACTTGGAGATATAATTTAAACTGAAACATCTAGGACTGGCATTGTTACCACTGAGGGCTTGATTTAATAAGAGCCACTGGATATGTGAGCAATTGGATAGTCTTCCCTGTGTCGTGGTAGTGCTTGCTAATAACATCCCTTAGTGGCTTCATGGCTTGACTGATATTGGAAATTTATCATTTTGTTATTGGGAGAATTCCTAGTGAATTATAATGAGAATGATTCTTAAAGTACAGTATCCTAGAATCTTTCAAATGGCATTTTTCAAATCAAGTTTCATTTCAGATAACCAAAGTATTTTCCATGTAAGAAAAAAATGACACTGTCAGAAATAATACAGTCTAAAGAAGGTTTGTGACTGGCCGAAGCTTCTTTTTGGTGTTTTGCCTCCTCAATTAAATATCATTTGCTTTTCTCATGGACATCTCTCTCTCTCTCTCTCTCTCTCTCACTCACACACACACACAAACACTCACTCTTAAAATGAGTGTTGTCTGTTATCTATTTATTTTTTAATATTTATTTATTACTTCAAGTTACATCTCCATCACAGTGCCTTCTTTCCACCCCTCCAGGTCCCACCCTCCTACACTCTCCCTCCTATCCTACTCTTAGGAGTGGGTTGCCTCTACATATCAGCTCTCCTCCACACCCCAGTTCATCAATCACATGAGGTCTAAGAGCTTTCTCTTGCTCTGGGGCCTGACATGGAAGCTCAGTTAAGATAAAATGTCCCACTAACAGGTAACAAAGTCTATGACTGAGAATGCCTACCCCTACTTGCTGAGGGAATCTGTATAATGACCAAGTTGCTTATCATCTATGTTTGAATAGGGAGTCTAGGACTAATCTAAGCTTTTAATTCTTCTTCTTCTTCTTCTTCTTCTTCTTCTTCTTCTTCTTCTTCTTCTTCTTCTTCTTCTTCTTCCTTCTTCTTGTTAGTGATTCTGTCTCTGTAAACCTCTAGAGGCCTAGGTTGGTTGGTTCTGTTGATTTATATGTGGTGTTATTCCTCCTCCCTCTTTTATATAGCACTCCCAGAGCTCCACCTAATGTTTGACTATGTGTCTCAGCATCTGTTTTGATCCACTGCTGAGTGGGTTTTCTCTTAAGATAGTTTATGCTAGGTTCCTGTTCCTTTGGGTTTGTGGGTTGTAGGATATTTATCCTATACTATATGGCTTAAATCCAGTTATAAGTAAATACATGTGATGTGTATCTTTCTGGGCCTGGGTTAGCTTACTCAGGATGAGATTTTTTTTGGTCTCATCCATTTGGTTGCAAATTACTGTATTTCCTTCTTTCTGATTTTATCCATTCTTTGGTTGAAGGACATCTGGGTTGTTTCCAGTTTCTAGCTATTACAAATAAAGCTGCTATGAACATAGTTGAACCAATATCCTTGGAGTTTGGTGAAGAATCTTTTGGAAATATGAGCAAGTCTTGAGGTAGAACCATTCCCTGTTTTCTAAACAACAACAACAACAAAAGAAAACTTGCCTAGTAAAGGACAGAAGGGAAAGGTTATCAGACATGAGGAACTAAATCGTGTTATAAAGCTTGGGCTGTAACTGAGTATATCCAGTATCAAGAGCGAATATTCCAAGTGGAAAGATTCATATTTTCAAAATATTTTACTGATACTCTCCTAGTGTGTATCTTTAGATTATATATATATATATATATATATATATATATATATATTAGAACATTTTTCCACAGTAATTCAGGGAAAGGAATATTAGAAAAGAAGAGGACAGGCATACACATACCTAAATGTTCTTTTTGAAAAAAATTGAAGTGAGAAAGAGTATAGTGCTTCTTAGGTTTCAAATGCCATTCTTTCACACATGCCCAAAAGACTTCACAGGTATTTCTCAGCCATGTTCACTGCTGCTGTATTCACAATAGTTAAGAAATGGAAACAGTTTAAGTGTAGTTCACCTGAAGAATAGATAATATAAATATAGTACATATATACAATGGGATGCTAGTCAACTGTAAAGAAAATAATGAAATCATGAACTTTGCAGGTAAATGGGTAGAATTAGAAAAGATCATGCTGAGTGAGGTAATCCAGACCCAGAAAGAAAAATGTTGCATAGTCTCTCTCATTGGAAGCCCTTAGCTCCCAATCTTCAGAAGTGAGTATATGTCCTGGACTAATTGTAAAAAACATACAAGTAAAAAGCACTTTTTTTGAGTTTTTTTTTTTTTTTGTCAAGGTCGTCCAAGAGACTCCTGAAACACACAGGCAGTTGCTATTGCTCATTGTGGACCCCAGAAATGGAAGACTGTATTTCAGGGTCTAAGATACCATGCAAGCTTCCAAACAAGGGAAGCAACAAGCAGACCTCTATAGGTACTACACTTACAAACCAAGCAACAGCTAGCGTGGGATGATAACCCCAAAGGTACAATAGCAACACACTTGGTCATAACCAAGAACTCTCCAAGTGAACTTAAGAACCACTCAGCAAGAGGGAAATCATGCCTGTTACTGGAAATCTAGCCAACTACCCAGGTCTAATGAAGTCATGGATCCTGGAGGAGAACCTAAATCTATCACTTTACTAAACCAGCATAGGATCTATGATGACAGACAGAGTAAGTCAATTTGCTATCTTGAAATAGGGAGGTATGATGAAGGGCACATAAAAAGGAGAAAGGAAGACAGTGTTTCCCCAGGTCAATGCATTTCACCAGAAGAGAATTTACAAGCCTCTCCACAGAAACCCAGCATAGTAAAAGTCAACTGAAGTGTGCGGGTTGTTGAGACTGGTCTAATATATCTTAGTTTCTCAATGGGTCTCAGAGTACACCAAACTTACCCAAATCTACCATGAAGGTCATGGTGGGAACCTAGGGAGCTGAGTATGACAACTGGAAACATTACTGCAGAGAGGGCCAAAGAAACTTTGTAGAGGACTAGTCCATCCTAAAGTCAAAGAACCAGACTGGCAGTACCTGTTTCAGTAGGGTGCTATTAATGCCAAGATAGGGGCATGATCATAATGACTGCTGAGATCTTCAGGAACCACCATAATTCATCCAAGACAAGGGCAATTAGTTATTCCAGACACTAAGAGAGTGGCTACCAGCTCAAGATGGAGTGAGAGGGCTCAGGAAGACAGTGTTTCTCTCTGGGCTTCTCTTCTGATTGGGAATACAAGAAACACTCTGTGGACCCAGTGACTTGGGAAGGAAAACAAACTGAAAAAAGAACCAATGTACTCAGAAACCCACTCAAGGAGTTCTCAAAAATGAGTGAAAATTTATAAAAATGAAATTATTTTTAAACAAGATAACATTAATTTACTTTTTGTTCATGTTTTTCCTTGCTTTTAGTAGAATTTGGAAAGTCTAAAACAATAAAAAAAATCTACCAAATTTTTTTTGTCGTTTTTAGAGTGCAAATTTCAACCCTTTTATACAACACAGAGAAATGCAATCCTATGTACCAACTCAAGAAGTGAACAAAAAGTGCTTGTTTTAATTTTTTGCCCAATTTTAATGAAACAAAATTTATGTTTTCAATCTTAAAAAAAATAAAATATCACCAGACCGATTTCCAAAGTGGTTGTACAAGTTTTCACTCCCACCAGCAATGGAGGAGTGTTCCCCTTTTCCCACATCCTTTTCACCATGTGCTGTCACATTAGTTTTTGATCTTATCCATCCTGCAGGTATGAGATAGAATCTCAGAGTCATTTTGAGTTGCATTTCCCTGATGACTAAGGATGTTGAATATTTCTTCAAGTGTCTCTCAGCCAATAGAGATTTATCTTTTGTGAATTCTTGGTTTTGCTCTGTACTCCATTTTTTGATTGGGTTATTTGGTTTCATAGTGTTAAATTTATTGAGTTCTTTGTAAATTCTGGGTATTAGCCCTCTGTCAGATGTGGGGTTGGTGAAGATCTTTTCCAATCTGTACGCTATTGTTTTATTCTAATGACAGTGTCCTTTGCCTTACAGAAACTTTTCAGTTTCATAAAGTCCCATTTATTGATTGTTGGCCTTAGAGCCTGAACCATTGGTGTTCTGTTCAGGAAGTTGTCACCTGTGCCAATGAGTTCAAGGCTGTTCCCCAATTTCTCTTCAATTAGATTTATTATATCTGGTTTTATGTTTAGGTCTTTGATGCAAGTGAACCTAAGTTTTGTGCAAGGTGATAAATATGGGTGGGTTTGCATTATTCTACATGTTAACATCCAGTTAAACCAGTAGCATTTGTTGAAGATGCTTACTTTTTTTTTTTAACCACTTTATGGTTTTGACTTCTTTGTCAAAAATTAAGTGACCATAGGTGGGTGGGTTTATTTCTGGGTCTTCAATTCAATTCCATTGATCCATCAGTCTGTTTCTATACCAGTACTATGCTGTTTTTATTACTACTCTGTTGCACAGCTTGAGATCAAGAAGGGTGATACCTCCAGATGTTCTATTATTACAGAGTTGATTTAGCTATTCTGGTTTTTTTGTTTTTCCATATGAAGATGAGAATTTTTATTTCAAGGTCTGTAAATAATTGGGTTGGTATTGCTTTCAGTAGGTGTCATTTTTATTATGTTAATCTTAGTTATGCAGGAGCATGGGAGGCGATCTTTGTATCTTCTGAAATCCTCTTCAGTTTCTGACTTCAAGGAGTTGAATTTCTTGTTGTACAAGTCTTTCACTTGCTTGGTTAGAGTTACCCCAGGTATTTTATATTATTTGTGTGCTGTTATGAAGGGTGTTGTTTCACTAATTTCTTTCTTGGCCCATTTATCTTTTGTGTAAAGAAGGGCTACTGATTTTTTTGAGTTAATTTTGTATCCAACCACATTAATGAAGGTGTTTATCAACTCTAGGAGTTTTCTGGTGGAATTTTTGGGTTCATTTATATATACTATCATGTCATCTGGAAATAGGGATACTTTGGCTTCTTCAGTTCCAATTTGAATCCCCTTGATCTCCTTTAGTTGTCTTATTGCTCTAGCTAAAACTTCAAGTACTATGTTGAAGAGATATGGAGAGAGTGGGCAGCCTTATCTTGTCCCTGAGTTTAGAGGAAATGCTTTAAGTTTCTCTCCATTTGATTTGATGTTGGCTATCAGCTTGCTGTATATTGCCTTTATTATGCTTAGGTATTTTCCCTTTATGCCAGCTCTCTCCAAGACTTTTAGCATGAAGGGGTGCTGGTTTTTGTTAAATGTTTTTTCAGCATCTAGTGAGATGATCATGTGGTTTTTTTCTTTCAACTTGTTTATATGGTGGATTATGTTGATGGATTTTTGTATGTTGAACCACCCTGCATCCCTGGGATGAATCCTACTTGATTATGATATATGATACTTTTGATGTGTTCTTGGATTCAGTTTGCAAGTATTTTTTGAGTATCTTTTGCATATATGTTCATAAGGGAGATTGGTCAAATTCTCTTTCTTTATCGGATATTTGTGTGGTTTAGGTATCAGGTGACTGTGAGCTCATAGAATGAGTTTGACAGTGTTCCTTCTGTTCGTATTTTGTGGAAGAGTTTGAGGATTATTTGTATTAGCTCTTCTTTGAAGTTCCGGTAGAATTCTGTGCTGAAATCGTCTGGCCCTAGGCATTTTTGTTTTTTGGTTGGGAAGATTTTAATGACTGCTTCTATTTCCTTAGGGATTATAGGACTTTATAATTTTTTTTTTAGCTGATCTTGATTTAACCTTGGTTTGTGGAATCTATCAAGGAAACTTTCCATTTCTCTTAGGTTTACCAATTTTGTAGAGTATAGGTTTTTGAAGTAAGATATAATGATTATTTGGATTTCCTCAATGTTTGTTGTTATTTACCTCTTTTTATTTCTGATTTTGTTGATTTGAATATTTTCTCTCTGCTTTCTATTTAGTTTGGCTAAGGGTTTGTCTATTTGGTTGACTTTCTCAAAGAACCAGCTCTTGGTTTCTTAGATTCTTTATATTTTTCTCTTTGTTTCTAAGTTATTGATTTCAGCCCTGAATTTGATGATTTGCTGCCATCTGCTCCTCTTGGCACTGTTTGCTTCCTTTTTTCTAGAGCTTTCAGTTGTGCTATCAAGTTGCTAATATGAACTGTCTCCAATTTTTTTTTTTTTGAAGACACTTAGTGCTAAGAACTTTCCCCTCAGCACTACTTTCATTGTGTCCCATAAGTTTGTATATGTTGTGCCTTGTTTTTCATTGAATTTTAGGAAGTCTTTGATTGCCTTCTTTATTTGTTCCCTGACCCAATGGTCATTGAGTAGTGAGTTGTTCAATTTCCATCGTTGTGTAGACTTTTTGTTATTTCTGTTGTTGTTGAAGTCTAGCTTTACTCCGTGGTGATCAGATGGGATACAATGTGTTATTTCAGTTTTCTTGTACTGGTTGAGGCTTGCTTTGTGAAAAACTATATGGTCAATTTTGAAGAAGGGTCCATGAGGTGCTGAGAAGAAGGTGTATTCTTTTGTGTTTGTGTGAAATGTTCGGTGGATATGTTAGGTCCATTAGGTTCGTCACTCCTGTTAGTTTCATTACTTCTCTGTATTCTGTGTCAATGACCTGTCCATTAGTGTGAGTGGCGTGTTGAAGTCTCCCTCTATTAAAGTGTGGGGATCAATGTGTAGTTTAAGCTCTGGTAATGCTTCTTTCACAAATGTAGGTCCCCTTGTATTTGGGGCACAGATGTTCAGGATTGAGATGTTTTCTTGTTGAATTTTTTTCTTTGATGAGTATGTAGTGTCCTCTATCTTTTTTGGTTATTTTTTTGTTGAAAGTCTATTTTATTTGATATTAGGATGGCTACTCCAGCTTGATTCTTGGGACCATTTGCTTGAAAGATCTTTTTTTTTTTACTCTAAGGTAAAGTCTATTTTTGTTGGTGAATGTGTTTCTTGAATGCAGCCGACTGAAGAGTCTTGTTTCTGAATCCATTCTGTGAGTTTGTGTCTTTTTATTGGGGAGTTGAGTCCATTGATGTTGAGAGATATTAATAACCATAGATTGTTGTAGGTGGTAGTAGTACGTTTGTTTGTTTCTCTTGGTTTTGCTACAGTGGAGTTATTTGTGTACTGTCTTTTCTTGGGTGTAGTTATCTTCTCTTGGTTGGAGTTTTTCTTCTAGGATCTTCTGTAGAGCTGGATTTGTGGATATTTATTGTTTAAATTTGAGTTTGTTGTGGAATACCTTGCTTTCTCCATCTATAATGATTGAAAATTTTGCTATAGAAATAATATAGATATGTTAGGTCCATTTGGTTCAGTTTCATTATTTCTCTGTTTGGTTTCTGTCTTAATTACCTGCCATTGTTGTGAGTGGGGTGCTGAAGTCAACACTATTAGTGTGTGGGGATCAATGTGTGGTTTAAGCTTTAGTAATGTTTAATAGTCTGGGCTGGCACCTGTGATCTCTTAGGGTTTATTGGGCATCAGACCAGGCCCTTCTGGCTTTTAAACTTTCTGAGAAGGAATTAGGTGTGATTCTGATGGTTCTGTCATTATATGTCATTTGGCCTTTTTTTTTCTTACAGCTTTTAATATTCTTTCATTATTCTGTACATTCGGAGTTTCGATTACTATGTGGCAGGAGGAATCTATCTATTTGTTGTTCTGTATGTGTCTTGGACTTTTACAGGCATCTTTTTCTTTAGGTTTGGGAAATTTTCTTTTATGATTTTGTTGAAAGTATTTCATGGTCCAGGAGTCTTCTCTTTCATCTATTCCTATAATTCTTAGTTTCCATCTTTTAATTGAATCTTTGATTTCTTGGATGTTATGGGTGTTTTTTTTTTTAGATTTCTCATTTTCTTTGGCTGTCGTTCTGATTTCTTCAATCGAGTCTTCAATGCCTGAGATTCTGTCTTCCATCTTTTGTATCCTACTGTTGATACTGTAGTTCCTGTTCTCTTTCTTAGGTTTTCCACCTCCAGGATTGTCTCTGTTTGTGTTTTCTTTATTGCTTCCATTTCCAGTTTCAGGCCTTGAACCATGTTATGTATTTCCTTCTCCAATTTGATTGACTTTGTCTGCATTTCTTTAATAGCTCCTTCCCTTTCCTTCACTTGTTTGACTGAGTTTTCTTGGATGTCTTTAATAGTATTCTCCATTGCTTTCATCTGTTAGATTGAGTTTTCCTGGATGTCTTTAATGGATTTCTCCATTGCTTTCATCTGTTTGTGATTTCTTTAAATTCTTTAAGGCCTTTATTTACTTCCTTTAAGATCTCTATTATTTTTGTATGTATGTCATTTTCTTGTGTTTCAGCTGTGGTGGGATGGTCAGGGCTTGCTGTATTAACATAGTTGAGTTTTATTGGAGTGATATTTCCCTGACTTTTGTCAGTTTTGTTCTTTCCCTGGCCCTTAGCCATCTGGTTCTCCTTAGCTGATTGTTATGGTCCCTCTGGACTTGGTACACCAAGGAAAGGGCTTTGGTGTGGAGGCTATATGATCTTGGTGACCCATACCTCTCCATAACATGGGTGGGGCCTTCTGTTGGAGGCTGGATCTCAGTGAGTCACCCCCAGCTCACACCTTCCTGCTGTGTCCTAAGTGGGTACTCAAGTCAGGGATTGGGATGGAGTGTATTATTCCAGCCTGCAAGATCCTTGGATCTGACTGGTCTTCCTAGTGTAGTTGTTGGGGGTCACAAGGCCACAGACTGTAGGCTAGAGCTGTTGAGGTGTCCAGCTGTTCCCACAGCCTGGGTGTCAGGTCTGTGGGTGACATAGACCCCTACAGTTACCTGAGTCACAGGCAAGGTTTGCACTTCTCATCCAGAAGCGCTGTGTCCCAGGGCAGCCTGCTAGTGTCAGCAAAATGTCTGACTGTTCCTGTATTCTGGGTGACAAGTCTGTGGGTGGGGTCCACCCATGAAGTTCTCTGGGAATCACAGACCGCAGTTTGTGTTTCTTGGCCAGAAGAACTGTGTGCCATGGCACTCTGCTAGAGTTCTTGAGGTATCTGGCTGTTCCCACAGCTTGGGTGATACGTCTGTGAGTGAGTTCTGCCTCAGAAGTTCCCTGAGAATCACAGACACTGATTGGATTTCTCAGCCAGAAGCACTGTGTCCTGGGGCAGTGTGCTAGAGTTAGTGGGGTGCCTGACTGTTCTCTGCAGCCTGGGTGGCAAGTCTGTGAGCATGGTCTACCCCTGTGGATCCCTGTGGATCACAGATGCAGTATGTGCTTCTCAGTCAGAAGCATCTTGTCTCACGGCAGCCTGCCAGAGCCAGTGGGGAACCTGACAGATTACCTGCAGCCCGGATGTCAGGTATCTGATAGTGATCCACCCCTGTGGTTCCCGGAAATCTCAGGCACAGAAGCACTGTGTCCCAGAATAGCCTGCCAGAATGAGCGAGGCGTCTGCCAGTTTAGATCCATGGTTGTATTCTTCCCTGTGATTCCCTGAGAATCCCAGGCACTGTTGTACTTCTCGGCCAGTAGCACTCAAGGCAGTTACACAATGGCCCTGGCTGCTTCACTACTCTAGGGCAAGAAATCTGGACAATGCAGACTGGATGCTTGACTCAAGGACTTGGTGCATTCATGGGGGGTGGGGGGTTGGGGGCGTTCCGACAGGGATTCTATGACCCTTCAGTCAGAAGCACTGTGTGTGTCCCAGGATGACCCCCCAATACTGGCGGGGTGTCTGTCACTTTAGGTCTGTGGTTGTGTTCTTTCCCTGTGGTTCCCTGAGAATCTCAGGAACTGTTGCACATCTCGGCCAGAAGCACTCAGGCAGCTGCAAATGACCCTGGCTGTTTCATCGCTCCAGGGTGGGAACAGTTGACACTGTAGACTGGGTGCCAGGCCCAAGGGCACAGCGTGCTCACAGTGTGGATCTTACAGGGAGTCCGTGACCCTTCAGTACTGCTGTGACTCAGGACAGATTGTCTGCCTCTCAGCTCGACCACCCACCAGCAAGCCAGCTGCCACCGTTTTGTAGATCCCAGGATGAATAACCCCGATCTTACCATTCTCGTGTTTCAGTCCTCTCTTTGGGTGCAGGAATGACTGCATGGAAGCTGGGGGCTCAGGAAGCCTTGGAGGACCTCTGCTTGGGGGTTGCAACTGCCTGCTGATGTCCTGATTTGGTCAGAAGACCCATGAGCTCTTTTATTATAGTAGGTGTAGAGAGCTCCTGCTCTCCTGTCTGTTCCTCTGAGTGCCCAGCTGGCTAGCTTGGGGACTTGGAGTGTCCCAGGCTTTTCTGGATGAACTCAGCTGGTTCTGCGCCTCTCAGACTGCTGCTCAGTGGGAGCACAGTTCTGTGGTGACCCAGCTGATTTTCCCTTCACTCAGATGAATCCACACCAGTTTCTGACATCTTGCCACCCCAGCGAAACTTGGGCTTAATAGAAGTGATGGTGAGATAGTCCAGTAGGTTAAATGCTTATTTTGTAAGTAGGAGGACCTGAGTTCAGATTGGAAGAACTCACAAAAAGGCCAGATACAATCATAACTGTCTAATCCCAGTGCTCCTATGATGAGACAAGAAGCAAAGAAAGAGAGGATAATCTATGGAATGTTGTATACCAACTAGTCTGATATAAGGAAGTGACCCTTTCTCAAATGATATGGAAGATGAAGACTGAAATCTGAAGACTGGCATCATCTGGCCTGTACATGTATACTGTGGCACACACACACACACACACACACACACACACACACACACGAATGTATCTACCTCTGTTTAACCCCTCATGATCTCACACATTTACTTCCCCACACAACACACACACACACATGCACACACACCTGGGTACAGAAAATAAGAAGTTCTGACACTCACCATTCCATCTCAGGGTTTTGTTATTGTTGGTCACATCAGTAGTTTTCAGGAATAGAAGATTGCAGCACAAAGGAATCTTAATAGAGTTAGATAACTTTCTCAAAGACTGTCAAACAGCTTGAGAATCTCCCTGAAACTAGGAGATATGTTTAAAGTATTCATATACTTTGACAATGAGTGTATTTTTTATTTTAAGTAGAAATATAATTGCCACTTAATAAAAAAAAGTTTAAAGTAAAGCATGTTTATTATGAAAGGTCAGAAAACATCAGAGAAGGGAAAAATATTAACAAAGTACTTCCCACTGGCCGGAGTTAAACCCAACAGAGGTGCCACGAGGTCAAATACAGCAACTTGCTGTATTGTTGGGTAAATATTTAAAAATGGAGATTATTGGTGTCCTAGGCTGAACGTTGGAAGAGTATAAATCTGTTGGTGGTTGCCTTCCTCCCCATGTGGAGATAGGCTTTTATTATTATTTTTTATTGAATTAGACTTTTCCATGCAATATATTCTGGTTATGGCTTTTCCTCCCTCTATTTCTCTCAGTTCCTCCCTAAATCCTCTCCCATACAGATCCACATCCCTCTTTCTGTTTCTCAATAGAAAACAAATAGACATCAAGAGATAATAACAAAATAAAGTACATAAAACAAAACAAACAAATAAGAATAGGACAAAACAATGACAGAATGAAAAGAGCTCAAGAAAAGGAACAAGGAACAGATACAGATGCAGAGACCCACTTGTTTGTACACTCAGGAATACCACTAAAACAAAACTGTAAGCTATAAACTGGAAGCAATGAACCTGGAGAGTAAAAGATAAAAGAGATTTTATATATATGTATATATTGTATATATATATGATTTATTATATAAAACCAAATTTAAGCAACATCTCTCTACAAATTCAGCCCTAGAGAAGACACTAGAAGAAAAATTCCAAACTAAAATGTTAACCACACCCAAGAAAACACAAGAAATAAATAATTCCACATGGGCAAATAAAAAGAGGAGAAACATACACACATATTACCACCACCAAGATAACATCACAATAACAACAACAACAAAATAACAGGAATCAACAAACACTGTTCATTAGTATCTCTCAGCATCAATTGTCTCAGCTCTGCACTCCCCAAAAGACACAGACTAACAGAGCAGATGAGAAAATAGGATCCATCCTTCTATTGCATCCAAGAAACACACCTTGACATCAAGGGTAGATATCACTTCAGTGTAAAAGAATAAAAAAAGATACTCTAAGCAAATGGAACTGTAAAGCAAACTGGTGTAGGCATTTTAATATCTGATGAAATAAAATTCAAATCAAACTAATCAAGGGCAATAGTGAAAGACACTACATACTCATCAAAGAAAAAAACATACACCAAGATGACTTTTCAATTCTTAACATCTGTGCCCCAAACAGAAGGGTAACCAAGTTCATAAAAGAAACATTACTACAGTTTAAATCACATATTGACTCTAACATACTGAGAGTGGAAGTCTTCAATACTCCACTCTCACCAATACACAGGACATCTAGACAAAAACTAAACAGAAATGCTATAACTAACTGACATCATAAACCAAATGGACCTAACATATTTACAGAACATTTCACCTGAATCAAAAAGAGCATACTTTCTTCTCAAAACCTCATAGAGCTTTCTCCAAAATTGACCACATACTTCTTTATGTAGAAGAAACACAAGAAAATTAAAATAACACCATGCATCATATCTGACCACCAAAATTAAAGCTGGATATCAAAAAACAAAGGAAACAACAGAAAGCTTAAAAATTCACGGAAACTGAACAACTAAACAAATATGTGAAAGTCTTATATAATAATAACTTCAAGATATTTTGAAGAACAAAAAAGAAGACAATATTAGAAGATGGAAAGATCTCCGAAATTCATAGGTCAGGAAGGTTAACATAGTAAAAATGGCCATCTTACAAAAAACAATCTACAGATTCAATATAATCCCCATCAAAATTCCAACACAAATTTTCACAAAACATGAAAGGACAATTTTCAGCTTCATATGGAAGCACAAAAAAATCAGGAGGGCTAAAATAACCCTGAATAATAAAATAAATACTAGAAGTTTCACTATCCACATTTCCAAGTTGTACTACAGAGCTACAGTAATAAAAACTGTATGGTATTAACACAAAACCAGATATGTTCATGAAAGGAATCACATGGAAGCCCTAGACAAATCCACACAGCTATGAACACCTGATTATTTGATAAAGAAGCCAGAAATGTATACTGGAAAATTAAGACAACATTTCAACAAATGGTGCTGGTCAAACTGGATGTCTACATGTAGAAGAATTCAAATAGGCCCATACACAAAACTCACTTCAGATGGATTCAACATAAAATCAGATACCCTGAACTTGATAGGATAGAAAGCGAATTCACTGGCACAGGAAAAACTTTCTGAACAGAATGCCAATAATACATATACTAAGATCAATAATTAATAAATGGGACCTCATGAAACAGAAAAGTTTCTGTAAGTTAAAGGACACCGCCATCTGAACAAAGTGACAGCCTACAAAATGGGAAGATTTTTACCAACTACACTTTCTATAGAGGACTATTATCCAAAATATATATATAGAACTCAAGAAACTAGATATCAAAGAACCAAATAACTCAATTAAAGTGTACA
>CAJQZJ010018033.1:17767635-17779044 GCA_907164525.1 Lophiomys imhausi | reverse complement strand
TATAATATAATATAATATAATATAATATAATATAATATAATATAATATCTATAATATAATATATCTATAATATAATATATCTATAATATAATATAATAAACACAAATATGTATATACATACACTGTATAAAATCTTCTTACTGGTTTTCATCAAACTAAATTATCTTCTTGTATTTCCTCTTCCATGATTCTATTCTGTTAGACCTCAGGGAGCTTATTCAGTCCTAAAACTATGGTGGTAGCATCAGGATATATACTAGTGGCTTAACAATTTCATCTCATGCAGAGAAGTAACCTTAATACATTTGGGTCCATATCTGGCTGAGATGGCTTTATTCACAGGTTAATTTTTTTTTTTTGATTCATGGTATATTTTGACCCAAAATGGACCTAACTAAATTTTCATCTATCTCTAGGAGTAAAATAAACTTGTTGAAGAAAACTTCTATCAGTTTTGTATTTCCCATCTCAAGAGAAAATTCAGATAGTCACAAATACTACTTTAAGAAATATTATTATCAAGAGCCGGGGGTGTAGCTCAGTTGGTACTATGCTTGCCTAGCATGCAGAAAGCCTTTTCATCCTCGAAGCACTTCTGTCCTCAGCATGGCTTAAACCTGGAATTGTGTTACAAGATTATGATTCTAGCACCTAGTAGGTGGGGGAAGGATGTTCAGAAACTCCAGAACATCCTTGACTACATAATGAATTTGAGATTACCGGGCTATATGAGATCATATCTCAAAAGACAAAGAAAGGACAGAATTTAAGAAATTATTATTATTATTACTATTTAGGGTTTTGGCCTAAGATAAAATGAAGAAATGTCCTCTATGATTGTTATGAAAACATGTGATTTTAGAAATATGAACAAAAAAGTCAATGAAAAACAATAAGTGAGGGAGGTATGAAAGTGGCAGTCAGAAAAAGCCAGTGTCTATAACTCTTCCACACTGCTTTAGAGCAATGATTTCCTTGCATTTGATTCCAGTGGTCCAAGGGTGACTCAGATGATCTTAAGAAGTGTTATGTGTGGGAGCAGCTTTCTTTTTGCACTGGGCATTTTCTTGTAGAGTAGGGTTCTACAGCATTGTTTTCACTACCTTGGGTTGTATCTTTGACGTTCTTTAAACAAAAAGGTTAAAAATTCTCATTTACACTAGAGAAAATAATTGGCATGTGGACATATTGCAATTACAATCTGAGGCTAGTATATAAGTTCTACATCTACAGTTTATCTAGATTAATAGGTTAATGACAAAGTGAATATTTCCCTCTCACCTTCAAAGTGCATCTCTGCCCCATCAACTTGAGCCCACTGTGTGATATCCTATATATAGGATCACAATATGGTTATCAGCTTTAGGGATATCTGCCAGAGATTGTTTTATATTAGGTATGTATTCTTTTAATATTGACTACTCAGAGTATGACCAGAAGGGAGGTAATATTATCTTTATCCAGGAGCTTGTTATTGTTAAGTCTATATGCATTCTAAGACCTGTTAATCAGAATTTGCATGTTAACATTATCTACAGGTATTTAGCAAGCATATTAAAGTCTGAAGTAGTGCTGTAGAGAATTGGAAGGATCATGAGGGATTGGCTCCAGCCAACATGTTAGTCTAGATAACCTTCCTAACACTCATAAGGCCCCCTTTCCTTAAAAGGCACAACTGTAGCCTGATGTGTTTCTAGCAAAACACAAATCTTGTTACAGGAAAGAATTCCTCCAACCCTGGATTCCCATGTTTTCTGAATGCTAGCACTGCTTTTGCTGTTTTGTTAAACACATCAATACACTGGGAAGTCTACTGCAGCAAAATGACAGCTGTAACCCATTTCCAAACCTTTCAATCATTGGCTAATATGCTGGTTTTGTTAAATTTAGAAGAAAAATGCCTTAAAGGAAAGTTTGGATGTAGTTTTCTCAGACATTCAAGGTCATCCTAAGAAACTCCAAGGAAGGAAACTACAGTCAGTAGAAGTGGATATTTGTTATATAAAGTTGTATTCATTGTGTTAGCCATTTTCAGCAAATGATTAGCACATTTGTGTGTGCATATGTGACTCTGGGTCAGGGTCATGGAAGCATACACAAGATTAAAATTGTGTGTTAACAGCTTAGATTGTAAAAGCTGATTACGTAAGAAACTTAAGGCATGTAGATTGACTAGTTAACCTCTAATCATGGTAGACCATGATTTCTGAGGTGCAAAGAGATAAGATATAAACTAGTTATTTTTTAAATGCCCTTACATTGATTTTTATTTTTACTCCTTAATAAACTTTGTAAATATGCAGTGTAAAATTATGAAGTCAAAAAAATGAAGACTGGAGGTGTCATCATCATTTTCTCTATATGTTCTGTGTGCCCAGAGTCTTTATGCATTGTCTGAGGCTACCAGGGCCATAAAATTATTTTAGGCAGAGTGCAGTCTACACTGCAGTTCATGTTAGCCGCCCTGTCTTGAGGTATGCAACGCCTCAAATTTGTTAATCTTTCTCTGTTGTAGACATTGGGCAAAAGGGATAGAAGCAGATTTCTTTCTTTCACTCAATTGTTACTAGACATTAATTAGAATTATTGTAAAGTCATATGATGTATAACAATAATTTTTAAAACCCCAGGAGATAGCTTCTCAGTCCATATTCCCAGAGACAATGATGCATAAGCTTAAGGCAGTACTTGCAAATATTCTTTGTTACACTCTAGCTAATTTTGCTGCGAAGGTTGTGTTTAGTGTTTAGTTCTAAAACAAACATAGAAAAGGTTAGACACTATGGTTTCAAGGGTCTTCAGTTCTGCATGACAGCCAATCATATAAATGACATACAGTAAAATAATATTGTGGGTCTATGATACAGACAAGCATAGAAGAGGACGGTGGAGTGATTATTGTTGGCATCAAATTATTTCATGTTTGTGTGTTCTCAGCAAATTTGGAATTTTTGTGAAAATTGTTGTGAGTTTCCCACTTTGGTGTTGTGTACTAATCCCTTGAGCACTTGATTTATTACCACATCCACAGATATATAAAGTCTGCTTATTTCTACCCTCACAGTTGTGGTCTGTGTCATAGTCCTATTGTTGAGAAATAATCTACTTGAAAGTCCTGTATTTTGTTCTTATGGAAAAATTTTATATTGATAGACTCTCAAGAAAGAAATGGGTCTTGGGGAGTGGCAGCCTGGGTCTGGTAGGGCACACATGTGTTTTTGTTGGGTGTGGCTCCCAAGATGTGCGGCTGGAAACAGGTGAAGTATGAGCAGGTCCAAATCCTGGGAACATTGAAATGAATATTCATAAGGAAGGAATAAGGCAAGCTCTTTCTCTGTTTCTGGTTGCCTCTGGAGCATGTGGGCATAGCCCCAAATGACTACCTTCCTTTTGGCGTGTAGAAACAACCCCACATGTGGTCACAGGTGACCTCAGTCATGTAATGGTGTCTGGGACCTTTCCCCATGTAAATACAGCATTGCCAACACCTCAATCCCAGCCAATAGAATTCATTCACCCCCAAAATCCCTCCCACACTTTCCACAGTTAAAAAGCCCTCATTTGGGGGGTCTGATAGAAGACAGAAGATTTAATAGAGTGAGAAGAGGTTCAGGACATAGACTAGATTTTAGAGATTTACTGAAAACCAAGACCATCATGACACCTAAGCTAAAAATAAGATTTCTGGTTCACTAAATATGCTACCTCAGAGCTGTTGTGATTCTGCCATCTGAGAAAGCCTTCTCCAACTGCACCAGCACTTTCCTGAACCTGACGTGTTTTCTCCAACATGAAGCACCGGTCCCCTGGGACTCCAGCTAGAGTGATCCCATCTTTCTTGGTGCTCGCAGGCCTCTGGAGACTACTCTACTGGTGGGTGCCCAACTGCATTCTTGCTTTCTCTCAAGGTCCCACCAGCAAACAGTGGGAAAAAAAGCTGTGATGGTGCCTTGCATTTAAATTCTCTATAGCCCGGCCCTGTATCCAAATGGGACATTAGAAATGCAGCCCAATCTGGATCCACAGACCTGGGACTCTTCCCCACCCTCTGTCTGGTACAATCCCATCAGTGACACTACACATCTTTGTGTGTTTGAGTATGTATGTATATGTGTATGTATGCATGTGTTTGAATGTCTGCCCATAAGTAGTAACAAGGATCCCAAAGCTTATAATTCCACCAGTAGTCACTTTTTTGAAGGCTGAGCATTAGGTTTGCAAATTAAGTAAGAAATATAGTGGGTGAATAGTGGACCAACGTATTAACTGCTGCTGATATTTTATGGTGACTATAAGTTTGGAATGATGCTGTAATGCAGAGAAATGTTGAGCAAGAAGAAACAAAATAAGTAAAAGAAATGAAATTCCAACAAAGAGTTGATCATGCCACAATGAGCAGTAAGAATTGATGAAGTGAAAAATGTTGGCCTGTTCAAAAAGATGTGTCCCTGGTTTTAAAAATAATCAGAGGGATAGAAATTCATTCTATAGTTTAGTGATAATTAGCATATTAGTGTTTTCTTAAATTCTTATGAAAATGATATATCCTTACATTTTTATCTTATATAAGGTTGGGTAGAAGAAAGGTTATTGCTTTAAGGGAAAATACATTAGTTTTGAAGTTTAAAAATTAAAATAGAATTACATCTACCCCCTCTTTCCTCCCTTCAACCTTTTCTAGCTATCCTCCTTCAAACTCCTCCCATATTCCCTATTACTCTCAAGTTGATATCTTCTTTGTCTTTGATTATTATTGTTTCACAAACACATATGTATGTGCATGCCCAAATATTTATAAATAATACTTGCTGAGTCTGTCCATTTTTGTTGGTGGGGTATATCTGGTTTCAAAGCTGCCTACTCTGAGTTGTGCTTCACTGGGAGAGGTTAATTTTTCTTCTCCAATTTGTCATTAGTTGTCTGTAATTCTTTGTTTAGTTTTGGAACCCTGTGAAGTTCTCCCCTATACATTAACATGTCTATTTGGTATTGCTATTGTTACTGTCTTATTTATGAAGAATTTTTTTACTGTTTATTCATTACTTCTATTTACATCTCCATCACAGTTCCCTCCCTCCACCTCTCCAGGGGCCACCCTCTTACCCTCTAACCCTCTCTCCCTTCTCCCACCTATCCTACTCCTCCAGTGTGGGGTACCCTACATATCAGCCCCCTTCAATTCAGCAACCATATGAGGGTTAAGAGTTTCCTCTTAGACTGGGGCCTACATGAAGGTTCCACTAGGGCAAAGTATCCCACTAACAAGTAACAAAATCTATGTTCCTGTTCTTTTTGGTGTGTTGGCTGTAGAATAGTTATCCTGTACTATATGACTAATATTCAATTATAAGTGAATAGATGGCATATGCATCTTTCTGAGTCTGGGTTAGCTCACTCAGAATGAACTTTTCTAGTTCTATCCATTTGGCAGCAACACAATTTTTTACAGACCTTGAAAGAACAATTCTCAACTTCATATGGAAATAAAAACCCAGAATAGCCAAATCAATCCTGTATAATAAAAAATCATCTGGAGGTACTGGTATAGAAACAGACCAGTTGATCAATGGAATCAAATTGAAGGCCCAGAAACAAACCCACACAACTATGCAGAAATTTTTGATGAGACTGTTTAGTGGAGGAGTTCCTGGTATTCTGCCTCTTTTTTTTTAAATCAATTAATTAATTTGTTTATTTTACATCCCAATCAAAACCTCCATTCTTCCCCTCCTCCCAGTCCTACCCACTTCACCCAACCCCCCGCCCTCCACCAGCCCCATACCAACCCACTCCGGCACATCAAATTGCATCAGGACTAAGTGTCTCCTCTTTCACTGCTGCAAGACTAGGCAGCCCTGCTTGGAAAGGGGATCCAGAGGGAAACAACAGAGTGCAAGTCAAAGATAGTCCCTGCTCCACTTGAAGACCAAGCAGCCCATTAGCTTCATACATGTAGAGGGCCTAGGACCAGTCCATACATATTCTTTGGATGGTGGTTCAGTCTCTATGAGCCCCCCAGTGCCCGAGTTAATTGACTATGTAGGTCTTCTTGTGGTGTCCTTTACCCATCCAGCTCCCTCATACCTTCCCCTATCTCTTCCTCAAGACTCCCTGAGTTCTGCCTAATGTTAGGCTGTGGGTCTCTGCATCTGTTTTCATTATCTGTTGGATAAAGCCTTTCAGATGGCAGGTATGTTAGTTTCCTGTACAGTGCCTATTACAATCTTTCTGCCTCCTTTTCTGAGATGTTCTGTGAGTCACATATGCAGAAGATTTATACTCATCTTGATGAACTCACATCTGGTGACTTACATATAGATTTAGGGAGTGAAGGCCAAGAAGGATAGTAGATTTCTTCTGTGAACCCTGTCTCTTATACAAAACTTCTTGCTGTTCATGGTTGGATGTACAGGATGTTGAAGCTGAGCTCTTGAATCATTTCATCTTTATCAACCACAGATGGCCACTGGATTTCTAGACTTGGAATTTTGCCGATGAAAGCACTCAAAAGGCTCTCACAGGTATTCCAGAATACCCCTTTATCTCTGGTGTGAAGTTAATGCATTGTCTGTCCTGAGATTTCTGTTGTAACTGTGGTCATTATTTTTTCCACTGGACATGTTGGTACAATAGATAAAATATATAATACACGTTTTGCGAGCAATTGATCTCACTTGCTTCAAAATATCTCTTTGAATTCTTCCACATATGAAATCATAGAGCCTGCACAAGGACATTGCTAGGTCTCTAGATGTGTTGTTTGAGCTCGCAGGAAGGTCAGCAACCATTTGAACATAGGTATGACTGACAGCACCGTTTAAAATCCCTGGGGAGAGTACTTCCTGACCTTCTGATTTGTTTGTCAAGCTTGTCTGAGATGACATGCAATTCTGTTTGCTGGAGTTCAGAAGCACTCAAGTGAAATGTTTCTTGATTTGGTTTTCTTCCTTGGTCTCTGAAATGGCCAAAGCCATTTCTTTATAGTATTGTCAGGATTTGAAAGCTTGGAACTGTATGATGCAGGTGGTAGTGGGCAATGCTCACGTATTAAACCGTTTATTGAGCAGCATGCATGCTTTCTGTACAACTTCTTGTAGAAAATATGACAGTTCCGAATTTCTTTCTTTCATAATCAGGACTTACCTTCAAAGCAAAAAATTTAATTCCAAATCCATGGCAAGATATGAGATTATACAAATCTGGGTTGCATGAAGATAAGTCCAGAGGTGTAAACCAACCAACAAACAAAACAAATGCAAATTAATCATACTTAATCAACACACAAAAGTTTTCAGTCTATTAATGAACACTGATTAATTTTGTATCAGTGCTCACCTCCAGAGATCAAAGTATCAACAGTCTATAGTGTGTGCAGCAGAACTTGGCAGGATCACTGAGAACTACCTCTTCACCATTTTCTGTGGTCTGTACAATTAACCAAATGACATGTTGTTGATTGTCTGAGTGCTAGCCTGGAACACTGAATCTCACAGCTCATTAGCACAAATTATTAGATGTTCCAGCTCCCAGGAATGGTGCTCTTTGAAACAAGCAACCTCAGGAGGGTAGTAGGTTAAGTATGCTATGGATTTTAAAGTATTTTCTAATTAAAATTATTGAGGAATATATAATATGCCTTGATTTGCTTAAGAAATTTGTTAATAAAATTTCTAGGATGCTGTGATGAATTTTATGGAATTCTCTTTTTTTAATTTTAAAAGTATTTAACTGAACAAAGTAAAAAAGTTGATAGAAATAGTTTTCATTGTACATATATTGTTATTAAAATATCCACTTTATTCAATGGAAAAGAAAGGTGAAAAATGTTAAGTATTTCAGTGTGGAAATAGATTTAAACTTACAAACCATGAATTTTAAAAAGTACAAACAAAACAAATGTTAATGGTTGTGTTGCCTGTGTTACCTAACTATAGACACATTCTTCAGAAAAATTTTGAAAAGCAAAGTTATGTTCTGTCATATTTGATTCCCATTCCTTCCTTTTGGCAGAAACAAAGGTTTTTTTTTTTTTTCTTTTTAAACCTTTTCTTGATTCTTTGTGAGTTTCACATCATGCTTCCCCAGGCCTGCCCATCCCCCCTTCCCATCATATCCACCCTTCACCCTTGTGATCTCCCCACCCCAAATATAAACCACCCAAACAAACACCACCACCACCACCAAAAAACAAAGTAGAAAACATCTCATCCTCTCGTCGTGGAAGCTGTAGCATGTCTCTGTGTGTGCCACAGCATATCCCACTATCCATGCATCTTCTCTTGCAAATCTTCACTACAATGAGTCATTGCTTTGGTTCAAGATCTCTGACTTCTGTGACACAATCAATATTGGATCCTCATCGGGATTACTCCCAGTTATTCTGTTTTTAACCTGTGTCATGGAGATCTTCATCCGAAACAGTCTTTTGTATCAACAGGCATGCCCATTCACAAGTCCCAACCATTCTTAGTTGATATAGATTTTGGAGTAGGCCAACTAGATGTGGGCCTGGGTAGTGGCTGAGTTGATCAAAGCATTGGTTCTCCCTTATGTGTTGACTTTCCCTTATCCATACCACCAGGGTGAGCTCTTCAGCACTTCTCTGGCTAGGCCATCAGTTGCTGCCATCGGCAGGAGGCAGGGGTAAGCTCCCCTGCTTTCGTGCCCTCAGGGCCGCCGCATCAGAACCCATGACCCTAGAGCCAGCTCCACTGTGTTGCTCAATCAAGGTGTGGGACCTACTTTTCCAAGTGCTGCAACCTTTGTGGGGTTGGGGCAGCTCTCCTCCTCTCACACCCTGTGGGTTGGCTCATCCATGCCTTTGCCACCAGGACCAACTTCACTGTGTTGCCCAGCTGAGGTGCAGGGCCTGCTCTCCCACGTGCTACAGTAAATGAGGGGGCAGTGCTATCTTTCTCACTCTCATGCCCTTGGGTCCAGCTCTCCTGACTATCCCAAGTGGAGAGAATGTAATAGGGAGAGCATCACCCATGTATCCATGCCACCTCACTGCAGAGGAGTGGCAGGGTCAACTTTCACATGCTCGCATGCCTAGGTAAGGCACAGGTCCCACTCTCCTGAGAACTGCAGCTCGTAAGTTAACCATTCTCATGAACCTGGAGTCAGATCTTCCAATTGCTGCAGGTGGTGAGGAGCACGGGGCCTGCTCTCCCAAGTGCTGCAGCTGGCTCTGAGCAGAGGCAGCTCTCCCACTCTGATGATCCTCGGGCCAGCTCTCCTTACTGAAACAGATGGTGAAGGGCAAGGGAAGAATAATATCACCCCATGCCACCTTATGGCAGGCAAGTGTCAGGGCCAGCTCTCCTGTGCTCTCACACGGGGCTAGCTCACCTGCATCCCCACCAACAGCTTCAGCTATGCTATGCTGTCTGGGAGAGGTACAGGGCCAATGTTCCCAAATGTAGCTGGTTAAGGGCAGGGATAGCTCTCCTAGACTTACAATCCTGCGGGCAGCTTTTCTGACTGCTGGAGGTGGCAAAGGGGGTAGAGGTGGAGATCACCTCTATAACTGTGTCACCTTGTGGCAGACAGTGGTGGGGTCAGCTGAGGTGGCTCACCCTCAACTCAGTCTCTTGAGGTAGCTCACCCTCAACCCTGCCACCAGGGCCATCTCAATTAAGCTATCTGGGTGAGATGCAGGGCATATTCTCTAGAGTGTTGTAGCTGGTAAGAGGTGAAATGCTGCAGCAGTGAGGGACAGGGCCAATTTTGCATAGCCCCTTGACATCAACCATGGCCCCTAGCTTCTGCCCCAACCAGGGATGTCACAATGTTCTCTAATGGTAATATGAATGGAAATCAACACAGACCCTGCTGCTGCATAGCCACTGACCCAGAAATGGCCCTCACTGGCAGCTTGGGCTGGGACTTCACAACAGTCCCAGGTGTCAGAGCTGACCACTTACCACATGCTATTCCTCTCCACCCTCAAGTCTCCAGTTTCAACTCCCTTTGTAATCTTCAAGCTGTTCCACTTTTCTTTCTCTCCCATCTGACTTCCATATACACATACATTGTGGTGGCTCCTGCTGCAGGCTGCTCACACAACTGGTGGGTCCCTGTGTGACATCCTCTACCATGCTACATGGCATGGTGGCAAACAGGTGTCTATGGCTTGCCTGCGCTATTCATAGGGGAGCAGGTCTGTGAGTGACATGGCAGTCCTCAGGTCTCTGTCTGTCTTCCTTTTTCCACGCTACTGCTGCCTGGATTATATGTGATTTGATTTTTATGAATCCTTGACATAAAACAACTTTGGACACCAAACCATGCATCAAGCCAGGATGAACAAAGGACTGCCATCGGATCTTCCCCTGATTGGTAAATGAACACCACCAACAACAAGGTTTCTCTTTGCCCATTGCCAGAAGGGTGGCAAATACTCTTTAGCACAGATTCTAACTATCTATTGCCTAGTAATAAAAAGAAACTTTAAAACTTCTGTGTTAGAGTTAGGTCTATGAAGAACCCCCCCCATAAACCTTATTCTAGAAAGGAGGTGTCATAATTACTTTTATTATGATAAATACTTTGACAAAAGCAACTTGAGGAAGGAAGAGACCATTTTCTTTTCTTTTTTTAAACATTTATTTATTAATTCAAGCTACATCTCGATTACAGCTCCCTGCTGGTCCTACCCTCCCACCCTTTACCCCCTCCCCCACCTATCCTCCACTGGCCCCCACATATGAGCCCACCTAGTTCATCTTATGACTATATGATGAGCTTCCTCTTGCTCTGGGGTCTGACATGGCAGTCAACCTAGAGTAAAGTGTCCCACTAACAGGTATCAAAGTCCATGACTGAGAAACCCCCCTCTACTTGCTAAGGGAACTGTGTGAAGACCAAGTTGCCTATTCTCTATATTTGTATGGGGAGGTCTAGATCTATTCTAAGCTCCTTTCTTTTCTTGGTGAGTGTTTCATTCTCTATTAGCCTCTAGGGGCATAGGTTGGTTGGCTCTGTTGATCTTCATGTGTTGTTCTTGTGCTGTCTGAGTCTCTCTATCCATTCTCCCTCTTCTATATAAGACTGCCAGAGCTCCACCTAAAGTTTGACTGTCTCAGCATCTGTTTTGATCTGCTCCTGTTTAAATTTCTCATAGGATAGCGATGCTATGGTCCTGTTCCTTTGGGTCTGTGGGTTGTAGGATAGTTATCCTGTACTATATGGGTAAAATCTAGTTATAAGTGAATGCATGCCATGTGCATCTTTCTGGGTCTGGGTTAGATCACTCAGGAGGAGTTTTTCTAGTACTATCCATTTGGTTGCAAATTTTATGATTTCCTTGTTTCTGATAGCTGAGTAGTAGTAGTATTTCATTGTGTAAATGTACCACAGTTTTCTTTCTTTCTTTCTTTCTTTCTTTCTTTCTTTCTTTCTTTCTTT
>CAJQZJ010018033.1:17744851-17767625 GCA_907164525.1 Lophiomys imhausi | reverse complement strand
CTTTCTTTCTTTCTTTCTTTCTTTCTTTCTTTCTTTCTTTCTTTCTTAAATCCATTCTTTAGTTGAAGGGCATCTGGGTTGTTTCCAGTTTCTACCTATTATGAATAAAGCTGCTATGAACATAATTAAAAATGTCCTTATGGTTTGGTGAAGAATCTTTTGGATATATGTCTAATAGTAGTATAAATGGGTCTCGAGGTAGAACTATTCCAAGGTTTCTGAGATATTGCCAGACTGATTTCCAAAGTGGTTGTACAAATTTGCAGCAATTGAGGAGTGTTCACTTTCTCCACATCCTTTCTACCATGTGTTGTCATTTGAGTTTTGATCTTAGCCATTCTGATAGGAGTGAGATGGAATCTCACATTCATTTTGAATTGAATTTGTTAGATGACGTTGAACATTTCATCAAGTGTCTCTAGACCATTAGAGATTCCTCTTTGTGAATTCTTGGTTTAGTTCTGTACTCCATTTTTTGATTGGATTATTTTGTTTCTTGGTGTTTAATTTCTTCAGTTCTTTGTAAATTTTGGATATTAGCCCTCTGTCGGATATATGGTTGGTGAAGATCTTTTCCCAATCTATAGGCTGCCATTTTGTTCTAATGTCAGTGTCTTTTGCCTTATAGAAACTTTTTACTTTCATAAGGTCCTAATTGTTGATTGTTGATTGTCTTAGAGCCTGAGCTATTGGTGTTCTTTTCAGGAAGTTGTCACCTGGGCCAAAGAGTTCAAGGCTTTTCCCCACTTTCTCTTCTATTAGATTTTATATATCCAGCTTTATATTAAGGTCTTTGATCCATTTGGACTTACGTTTTATGCAAGGTGATAAATATGGGTCTATTTGTATCCTTTTATATGTTGATATCCAGCTATACCAGCACCATTTGTTGAAGATGCTTTCCTTTTTCCATTGTACTGTTTTGGCTTCTTTGTAAAAATTAAGTGACTATAGGTGTGTGAGTGTATTTCTGGTTCTTCAATTTAATTCCATTGATCTAGTCTGTTCCTATGCTAGTACAATGCTGTTTTTATTACTATGGCTCTATAGTACAGCTTGAAATCAGGGATGTTGATACCTCCAGATGTTCTTTTATTGTACAGGATTGATTTCATTGTTCTGGGACTTTTGTTTTTCCATATGAAGTTGAGAATTGTTCTTTCAAGGTCTGTAAAGAATTGTGTTGGTATTGTGATAGGGATTGTATTAAATATGTATATTGCTTTCTGTGGGATAGCCATTTTTATTATGTTGATCTTTCCTACCCATGAACATAGGAGATCTTTCCATCTTCTGATATTCTCTTCAATGTCTTTCTTCAGGGATTTGAAGTTCTTGTCACACAGGTTTTTCACTTGCTTGGTTAGAGTTACCCTTAGGTATTTTATATTATTTGTGGCTATTGTGAAGGGTGTTGTTTCCATAATTTTTTTCTCAACCTATTTTCTTTTGTGTAATGAAGGGGCTACTCATTTTTTAAAAAATAATTTTGTATCCAGCCACATTGCTGAAAGTGTTTATCAGCTGTAGGAGTTCTCTGGTGGAATTTTTGGGGTAATTTATGAATACTATCATATTATCTGCGAATAGGGATACTTTGACTTCTTACTTTTCAATTTGTATTCCCTTGATCTCCTTTAGTTGTGTTATTGGTCTTGCTAGAACTTCAAGTACTATGTTGAAGAGATATAGAGAGAGTGGGCAGCCTTGCCTTGTCCCTAATTTTGGTAGAAATGCTTTATTTTTATCTCTAATTTGATGTTGGATACCTGGTTGCTGTATATTGCCTTTATTATGTTATGGTATTGCCCTTGTATACCTGATATTGTGAAATCCTTTTTCAGCATTATGTGAGATGATCATGTATTTTTTTTCCTTTCAGCTTGTTTATATAGTGGATTATGTTGATGGATTTTTGCATGTTGAATCACCCATTCATGGGATGAAGCCTACTTAATCATGGTATATGATACATTTGATGTGTTCTTGGATTAGGTTTGTAAGTATTTTATTGAGCATCTTTGCATTGATGTTCATAAGGGAAATTGATCTGACATTATTTCTTTTATTAAACTTATTTATTTATTGTTTCAGGTTACATCTCCAACATAATGTCCTCTTTCCACCCTTCCCTGTCCCGCCCTCCCACCCTCTACACCCTAACCCTTGCATCCCACTCCTCTGGAGTAGAGTGTTCCTACATAACAGTCCCCTGTCCCAGTTCAGCAGTCATATGAGGGCTAAGAGCCTCCTCATACACTGGGGACCTACAAGGCAGCACAATAGGGAAAAGTGTCTCATTGAGAGGAAGAAAAAAAAAAGTCTATGTCCATGTTACCTGTGGTGCATTGGTTGTAGAATAGTTATCCAGTACTATATAGCTAAAATCTGACTATAGGTGAATAGATGCCATGTGCATCCTTCTGAGTCTGTGTTAGCTCACTCAGGTTGAGCTTCTCTAGTTCCATCCATTTGGCTGCAAATTTCATTGTTTCTGATAGCTGAGTAGAATTCAATTGTGTAGCTGTACCACAGTTTTTTATCCATTCTTTGGCTGAGGGACATCTGGGTTGTTTCCAGTTTCTAGCTATTACAAATAAGGCTGCTATTAAAATAGATGAGGAAACTTCCTTGTGATTTGCTGAGGAATCATTTGGATGTATACCCAGAAGTGGTATGGCTGGGTCCCAAGGCAGAGCTATTCCAACTTTTCTAAGATATCACCAAACTGATCTCTAGAGTGGTTGCACAAGCCTGCACTCACACCAGCAATGGAGGAGGGTTCCCCTTTCTCTATACCCTCACCAGCATGTGCTTCAATTTGAACTTTTGATCTTAGCCATTCTGTTAGGTGTGAGATGGAATCTTAGAGTCGTCTTGAGTTGCATTTCTCAGATAGTTAATGATGCTGAACATTTCTTCAAGTGTCTCTCAGCCTTTAGGAATTCCTTCTTTGTGAATTCTCTGTTTAGCTCTTTCTCCCATTTTTTGATTGGATTATTTGGTTTATTGACATTTAATTTTTTGAGTTCTTTGTAAATTTTGGATATTAGCCCTCTGTCAGATGTGGGGTTGGTGAAGATTTTTTTCCAATCTGTAGGCTGCCGTTTTTTTTTTTTTTGAATGACAGTGACTTTTGCCTTACAGAAGCTTTTCAGTTTCATGAGGTCCAATTTATTGATTGTTGGTCTTAATTACTGAGCTGTTGGTGTTCTGTTCAGGAAGTTGTCACATGTGCCAATGAGTTCGAGGGTTTTCCCACTTTCTCTTCTAGTAGATTTAGTGTGTCCGGCCTTATGTTAAGGTCTTTGATCCACTTGGATTTAAGTTTTGTACAAGGTGATAAGTATGGGTCTAATTTCATTCTTTTACATGTGGACATCCAGTTGGACCAGCCCCATTTGTTGAAGATGCTGTCCTTTTCCATTGTGTGGTTTTGGCTTCTTTGTCAAAACTTAGGTGACCATAGGTGTGTGGGTTCATTTCTGGGTCTTCAATTCGATTCCATTGATCCACTGGTCTGTTTCTATACCAGGACCATGGCTATTTTTATTACTATTGCACTGTAGTACAGCTTGAAATCTGGGATGTTGATACCTCCAGATGTTTTTTTATTGTATAGGATTGATTTAGCTATTTTGTTTTTTGCTGTTCCATATGAAATTGAGTATAGCTTTTTTTCAGGTCTATAAAGAATTGTGTTGGTATTTTGATAGGAATTGCATTGAATCTGTATATTACTTTTGGTAGGACGGCCATTTTTATTATGTTGATCCTATCTATCCATGAGCATGGGAGATCTTTCCATCTTTTGATGGCCTCTTCAATTTCTTTCTTCAAGGGCTTGTAGTTCTTGTTGTACAGGTCCTTCACTTGCTTGGTTAGAGTTACCCACAGGTATTTTATATTGTTTGTGGCTATTGAGAAGGTTCCGTGAGGTGCTGAGAAGAAGGTGTATTCTTTTGTGTTTGGGTAAAACGTTCTGTAGATAGCTGGTAGGTCCATTTGGTTCATGAGCTCTGTTAGGCTCATTATTTCTCTGTTTGGTTTCCATCTTGATGATCTGTCCATTGTTGTGAGTGGGGTGTTGAAGTCTCCCACTAATAATGTGTGGGGTGGATGTATGATTTAAGTTTTAGAAGAGTTTCTTTTACAAATGTGGGTGCCTTTGTATTTGGGGCATAAATATTCAATATTGAAATATCCTCTTAATGAATATTTCCTTTAACAATTATGCAATGCCCTTTTCTCTCTTTTTTGATTAACTTCAGTTGGAAGTCTATTTTGTTTGATATTAAGGTGGCTACTCCAGCTTGCTTCCTGGGTCCACTTGCTTGGAAAACCTTTTCCCAGCCCTTTACTCTGAGGTAGAGTCTATCTTTGTTAGTGCGATGTGTTTCTTGTATGCAGCAAAATGATGGGTCTTGTTTACAGATCCAATATGTAAACCTGTGTCTTTTTATTGGGCTGTTGAGTGCATTGATATTGATGGATATTAGTGACCAGAGGTTGTTATTTCCCATTATTTTGGTGTAGGTGGTGGTCCTGTGTTTCTTTTGGTTTAGTTGCCGTGGAGTTTTTTGTTTCCTCTGTTTTCTTGGGTGTACTTATCTTCTCTGGGTTGGAATTTTCCTTCTAGGATCTTCTGTAGGGCTGGATATGAGGGTAGATATTGTTTAAATTTGATTTTGTACTGGAATATCTTGTTTTCTCCATCTATGTTGGTAGAGAGTTTTGCTGGGTATAGTAGTATGGCTGGGCACCTATGTTCTCTCAGGGCTTGTAAGACATCTGTCATGACCCTTCTAGCTTTTAGAGTTTCTGAGGAGAAGTCAGGTATAATTCTGATGGGTCTGCTATTATATGTTACTTGACCTTTTTCTCTTCCAGCTTTTAATATTCTTTCTTTGTTCTGTACATTTGGAGTTTCAATTATTATGTGATGAGAGGAGTTTCTTTTCTGATCTAATCTGTTTGGGGTTCTGTAAGCCTCTTGGATTTTTATTGGCATCTCTTTCTTTAGGTTTGGGAAGTTTTCTTCTATGATTTTGTTGAAGTTGTTTACTGGACCTTGGAGTCAAGAGTCTTGTCTTTCCTCTATGCCTATAATTCTTAGGTTCTGTCTTTTCATTGAGTCCTTGATTTCATAGATGTTATGGGTGAGAACTTTTTTAGCTTTCTCATTTTCTTTGGTTGCTATACTGATTTCTTCCATTGAATCATCCATGCCTGAGATCCTGTCATCCATCTCTTGTATCCTATTATCAGTTCATCAGCACTTTCTCCAGCAGGACTCTTGGAGCTCTCTAGCATGGGGGGCCTCTGGCTCCATCCTTAAATAGGATCTCTCTTTCTTCCACCTGCTTCAGCTTAATTTGGGCTCTGCTCACTTAGCAGCTGAAAACAATGCCAGGCCAAACATTTTGTTTCTTAGTCCATTAAGTCTTTCCTGTTCTTTCTGGCTTCAACCTTGTTTTTCAGTCCATTAAGCCTCCTGTTTGTTTCCTGTTTTCACCTGATTTCATCCTTGCTTTTCCACAAGCTGATAAGCTAATCGCTCACAGCCAAGTTGATCTTCATGCCCCGAATTAAGAGACTGTATCAGAAATCCCTAGATATTTTCTAAATCTAATTTAATCAACCTAACTCCCTACATCTATCACTTTCCAGAATGTAGAATTGTCATCATTTTCAGGTGTTTCAGCTGTGGTGAAGTGGTCATGGCTTGCTGTACTAGCATAGTTGCATTTTGTTAGAGTCATATTTCCCTGACTTTTGTTGGTTCTGTTTTTTTCTGACCTTTTGCCATTTGGTTGTTCCTGGTGCCTTCTGGGCTTGGCGCCAAGGGGGGCACTTTGGTGTAGCAGTTGTATTGCTTGGTGATCTGTAGCTTCCACAGGCTGGATGGGGCCTTGTGTGGAGGTTCTCAGTGTGTGTCCCAGAGCTCACCCCTTCCTGTTTTGTCCCAATTGGGGACTCAGGTGAGGGGTTGTGATGGGGATGTGTTCCTGTAGGTTCCTGGGCCCCAACTGGTCTTTGTATAGATGATGGTGCAGGTTGGCAGGCCACAGACTGTTGGGTGGGGTTGTAGCTCCCTGCAGCTTATGTGTTGGGACTGTGTTTGTGGTCCTCCCCAGATGCTCTCAGGGGGTTCTCAGGGTCAATGTGCATCTAATAGCCAGAAGCACTATGAGCTGGTGCAGCCCACTCCCAGCCAATAAGGAATGGCCTGGGATTGTTTCAGGGCTCACAAGTCAGAGCTCTCTAGGTTGCACACTGGGTATTCAGCATGTAGCAGCTTTGCTGGTATGGTCCTGTGTATCCAGGCACAGATGCTGTGGACTCTGGAGGTCCCAAGTTTGGGGGTGGAGTCCGCCAGCTGGAGTCCTGAAAGGATCTGACTCTGATGGGGTGAAAGTACAGTTTCCCCGCCCAGATGAGCTTCCACTTGTCTAGGTGGAACTCTCAGCCCTAAGCACTACGCCCTTAAGGTGAGTCACTCAGCAGTGCCCTCCTGGCCAAAAGCTTACTGTTCCAGGGGTGGAACTATATATGCTGAAGCTCTGGTTTCTCACTGGAAGGGCCAGCACTAGCAAAAGAGTCTGATATTAACCCCACAATCTGCCCAGGGCTTGGGCCCTGTGGAGAATAAATCTGCCTTCCAACCCGGCCGCCCGCCTTTCTGCCACTCTCACCACTCCACCTATGTTTGTGTGGAGCTGACTTTGGATACTGGCAATTGGAACCACTGTCTTCCGAATTCAGGTACACTGCAGTGGAGCTGCAGTGTAACCTGCTGCTGGAAGTGTATATATACCGCTGCTCTTTCCAGCTGCAGTGTTCTTCCCAGTGACCATAAATCCAATAGAGGGGCCTGTACGTATGTCCAACACCCTTCTGGGGAAGCCCAAATATGCTTGTGCTTGCCAAAAAGCCACTGTGGACCCACCGGCTGCTATGCTGCCCCTCTGCTCAGATGGTGCTGTGGTTCTGCCCAGAGCATATCCAGCTCCCATGGCTTGGCCAACCCTTCGCTAAATAGCTGGAAAGCCTGCATGGGATCTGGGAGCCCAGGTGGCTGGTGAATAACCCTGTCTGGGTTTCATAGCTGCTCACTGGGTATTTGAGTGGCTCTTACCCTGTCCCTCTCCTGGTGTTGATCCTGATTCCTGGATTCAGTGTCTTCTGCAGATCCTGGTGGTCTGTTTTTCTGAGTGTCCGAGAGAGGGGAGGAGAGACCTCCCCAGGGACTTTTAACGGTCCCTGGGTCGCTGGGTGAAACCCAGTAGGTTTGCACCACTCAGATTCTTGCTCAGTGTCTTATAACTCTGTGGCGTTATAGCTGTTTTCCCCATGTTCAAAATGCATCCGTGCGGGCCGCTGGGGTTTTTGTGTGGTTTAGGTATCAGATTGAATGTGGCCTCGTAGAATAAATTTGGCAGGGTTCCTTCTGTTTCTATTTTGTGGAAGAGTTTGAGGAATATTGGTATTAGCTCGTTGAAGGTTTGTTAGAATTCTGTGCTGAAACCATCTGACCCTGGGCATTTTTTGGTTTGGGAGACTTTTAATGACTGCTTCTATTTCCTTATGGTTATGGGACTGTTTAATTTGTTTACCTGATATTGATTTAACCTTGGTATGTGGAAACTATCCAGATAATTGTCCATTTCACTTAGGTTTTCCAGTTTTGTGGAGTACAGGATTTTGAAATAAGATCTAATGATTCTTTGGATTTCCTCAGTGTCTGTTGTTATTTTTTCTAATTTTTTATTTCTAATTTTGTTGATTTGGATATTTTATCTCTGCTTTGTAGTTAGCTTGACTGATGGTTTATCTATTTTGTTGATTTTCTCAAAGAACCAACTCTTGATTTCATCGATTCTTTTTATTGTTGTTTTTGCATCTAAGTTATTGATTTCAGCCCTGAATTTGGTGATTTCTTGCCATCTTCTCCTTTTGGGAGTGTTTGATTCTTTTTTTTTTTTCCCTAGAGCTTTTAGTTGTGCTGTTAAGTTGCTAGTTTGAGCTGTCTTCAATTTCTTTTTGAAGGCACTTAGTGCTACGAACTTTCTTCTTAGTGTTGCTTTCATTGTGTTCCATAAGTTTCAGTATGTGGTACCTTGGTTTTCATTGAATTTTTTGGAAGTATTTGATTTTGTTCTTTATTTGTTTCCTGACACAGTGGTCATTGAGTAGTGCATTGTTCAGTTTCCATGGATGTGTAGGCTTTTTGTTATTTCTGTTTTTGTTGAAGTCTAGCTTTTATCCATGAGGATACAAAAAGATACAAAGGGTTATTTTACGTTTCTTGTATTGGTTGAGGCTTGATTTGTGACCAACTACATGGTCAGTTTTGGAGAATGTCTCATGAAGTGCTAAGAGGAAGGTATATTCTTTTGTGTTTTTGTGAAATATTCTGTGGATATCTGTTAGGCCCATTTGGTCCATGACCTCTGTTAGTTTCATTATTTCTCTGTTTGGTTTCTGTCTCGATGAACTCTTTGCTGCCAGTGTGATGTTGAAGTCTCTAACTATTAATGTGTGGGGATCAATGTATGGTTTGAGCTTTAATACTCTTTCTTTTACAAATGTGGGTGCCTTTTTATTTGGAGCATAGATATTCAGTATTGAGATACTATCTTGATGAATTTTTCCTTTGATGAGTATGTAGTGTCCTTCCCTATCTTTTTTGATTAATTTATTTCAAAAGTCTATTTTATTTGATACTAGGATGGCTACTCCAGCTTTCTTCCTGGGACCGTTTGCTTGGAAAACCTTTCCCCAGCCCTTTACCCTGAGGTAAAAATCTATCTTTGTTGGTGAGGTGCATTTCTTGTATGTAGCACAATGATGGGTCTTGTTTATGGATCCATTCTGTAAGCCCGTGTCTTTATATTGAGGAGTTGAGTCTATTGATGTTGAGAGATATTAATGACCATAGATTGTTATTTCCTGTTATTTAGATATAGGTGGTGGAAGTGTACTTGTGTGTTTCTTTTGGTTTTGCTGCCGTGGAGTTATTTGTTTCCCATGTTTTCTTGGGTGTAGTTATCTTCTCTTGGAATTTTCCTTCTAGGATCTTCTGTATGGCTGGATTTGTGGATAGATATTGTTTAAATTTAGTTTTGTTGTGGAATATCTTGTTTTCTCCATCAATGGTGATTGAAAGTTTTGTTGGGTATAGTAGTCTGGGTTTAAATTTGTTGTTTCTTAAAGCCTCCAGGACATTTGTCCAGGCCCTTCTGGCTTTCAGAGTTTCAGAAGAGAGGTCCAGTGTGATTTTAATGGGTCTGCCTTTGTATGTTATTTGACCTTTTTCTTTTTCAGCTTTTAATATTCTTTGTTTGTTCAGTATGTTTAATGTTTCTATTATTACGTGGTGGGAAGATATTCTTTTCTGGTATAATCTATTTAGTATTCTGTAAGCCTCCTGAACACTTATGGGTACCTCTTTCTTTAGGTTTGGGAAATTTTCTTCTATGATTTTTTTGAAAATGTTTACTGGTCCTTGAAGTTGGGAGTCTTATCTTTCTTCAATTGCTATTATTCTTAGGTTCTGTCTTTTCATTGATGTTTTGGGTGAGGAATAATTTAGTTTTCTCATTATCTTTGGCTGATGAATTGATTTCTTTGATTGTATCTTCCATGCCTCAGATCCTGTCTTCTGTCTCTTGTATCCTCTGGTTGATGTTTATGTCTGTAGTTCCCTTTCTTTTTCCTAGGTTTTCCACCTCTCAGATTGTCTTGCTTGTATTTTGTTTATTGCTTCCATTCCCATTTTAAAGTCTTGTACTGACTTAATTATTTCCTTCTCCAGATTGATTGTCTGCCTGTATTTCTTTAATGGCTTTGTCGCTTTCCTTCTGCTGCCTTATTTAATTTTCCTGGATTTCTCCATTACTTTCATCTGTTGGATTGTGATCTCCTTAAATTCTTTAAGGGATTTGTTTCCTTCTTTTATGACCTCAATTATTTTCATAAATATGGATTTTTCATCATTTTCTTGTATTTCTGCTGTGTTAGGATGATCAGGGCTTGTTGTTCTAGGTATCTGGATTCTGGTGTTGCCATATTTCCCCAGTTTTTGTGGATTGTGTTCTTTTGTTGGCCTTTACCCATCTGATTGTCCCTGATGTCAGTTGGCTGTTCCTGGTGCCCACTAGATTTGGTGCCTAGGAAAGAGACTTAGTTTGGAGGTTGGTTGTTCCTGTATGATCTTGTAGGATCCTGATATTCAGAGGGTCACTTCAGGGAGTTTGGTATGGCTGCAGACTGAAGGCTATAGCTGGAGAGACAACCACCTCTCAGAGAAGCAGGATGTGCCTGCAGGCTGAATTCAGGGTCCTGCTTCCCTTGAACTCCTTGGGATGACCTCTTGTAGACTCTCTGTCAGAAGCTCTTAGAGTGATACAGGAGGTATCTAGAGGCCAGAGACCAGTGCGTGTATCCCTGGGACTTGGAGGTGGCTACCTCAGAGAAGCTCTCTCTGGATGCAGGAAACATCTGGAGGCCTGAAGTTGAGGCAGTGTGTCACTGGGGCTCAGTAGATGCCCTATAGGGACTCTCTCAGAGAAGCACCAGGTGGTTAGGGGCCTGAGTGAAAATCCGTGGATCTCAGAGGATTCTCTTGCCTCTAAGAGAAGCTCTCCTGTAGGTGTGGAGTCGCCTGGCAGCCAGAAGCCTGATTGTGTGTCTCTGATGCTGGAATCTGTGTGTCACTGTAATCTGGGGGATCCTCCTCAGTCTGGGGAAAATATAGATGTGGGTGTTTCAGGATGAGTGGTGTATCCTCTCATTCTTTTTGCAGTTACTGAGCTCCTACTACTAGTATACAGTGTAGGCTGTGCACTACCATCTTGGAAACTTGGAAGAGACCATTTTCATCCTCTCTATGAGGGTATAGTAAATCACAGAAGGGAAACTATATTGGCAGGTGCTTGAGTCAACTTGGCACTTTGAATACACAGCCATGAGAGTAATACATGCTGGTGCTTAGCTAACGTTCCCTCTTTTTAACTTTACTCCAGGACCTTAGCCCAAGGAACTGGGTTGCCCACAGTTAAAGTGACCTCAACCTAATGTAGATAATCTTTTGCCAGAACAAGGAGAGGCTAATCCAATTTAGAAAATTCCTCACCAGCATGTCCAGAGGCTGTTCTGAATAGGTAATTATTCACAGGTATGCCTAGGAGCTTTTTTCTTATGTAATTCTAGATCCTGTCAACTTGACCACTAATATTGACCATCACAGAGTAAAATCAATAATTAGTGTTAAGTTCTATTTCATAGGATGATTGGGAATATTAGTCATGGTGGACTATTTATCTTTGTCCTTTCTTTTGATCAGAAAGCTTTGGAATCAGCAAACTGGGACTAAAAGACAGACACAACTGAAAAATAGCTGTGAAAAGAAAGATCTTAGAGCTGTATTCTGAATTTCCTGTTCATTGAAACCATGTTTTAATCACAGTTAGATATATCACAGCTATAATCAAGGTTGATTGCAGCTATCTTTAAATTCTATGTGGTCAGAGAACAACTAGTTTCTATTTTCTCTGTTTTAATGCCAAAGGTAACAAGTACTTTCTGTAGTGTTGACTCTGTGTAACAACACTCTGTCAGTGTTTGACAAAATTAGTCTCCCACCTGGAAATCCAAATATCTACATAAACAATATGATATTAATTTCAATGTGGAGAAAAGTAAATAGTTGCATGAACATTGTCATTACTAATAGGTCACAGAGCATTTTTATCCCTTGCGCATCTCCTCTACAGCCCATGACACCCATCTTACCGGTTCAGGAATCAGTAAAATGTGTAGTAATGTAACCAGTAAAATGTACTCTCTGAGTCAATCTTTTTTGATATTTTTTTAATGTATGATAAAAAAACCATGTTCCTATTTAAAGTTAAATGTCATGTATTATTAGTTTTCTTTCTTTACAACAGATATTTCACTTATTTTAAAAGCATCAAAGAATGCAAGCGGTGAGGCAAATGTTGTTGTTCACGTAGTTACTCTTAGTACATTCAAACAGATTTTACTACCCTTGGTGTATTTTCTGAATATAAGAAAAAAAATCTAAGAATAGATGGGATAGGTGCTAAATATGATGATTATTTATCCTTTGAATATGTATCTACACTATACATAGTAACAGTAAAGATTCCTGCACTGCATAGTCTAGTAGCACACTGTTGTCAGTCTGTGAATTAATTATAATGAATGTAGTTGGCAAAGTGGAACTCCAATGCATATTATCAATAGTTTGCATTTTATTGCCATGACAGAAGTTATCATAGAAAGTGTAAAGAACATACATTAAAAGCAGTAAATACCATTTTAACTAACTAACTTTGAAATAATGATATGTTTATCCATTTCCCCCTTTCCCAAAGTGCTTATATTACTTTTCTTTTAAAACTAAGTAAGGCAAAACAAAGAAAACAACTTTCAAGGATAAGAAGAATATTGAGGAGGAATCCTAGATGGCGGCAGATGGCATGGACACATTTTAAGCACAGGGAAAATAACTACAACATTGCAGAAATATAAACAAGTTGAGCAACAACATGAGAAGCATGAACCTGTGGGGTTTTACCCAGTGAACCCAGGGACTAGTGGAGGCCTCAGGGCTGGACTCCCAGAGTCTCAGGGAAACAGACCTACCAGCAGCAGGGCATAGGCCCAGAGTGGAGGGACAGTGGTATGGGGCACAGACCTGGGGACAAAAATGGAGGCCAGCGTCACAGGGCACAGGCTTGGGGCCCAAAACAGAGGTCACTGGTGTGGGGCACAGACTCGGGAACCAAAGTAGAGGTCAGAAACCTGGGTCACAGGCTTGGGCCCAAAGCGGAGGCCAGTGGCGTGGGTCAGAGGCCTTGGGTCCAAAGAGCAGGCCAGCGCAGAACATGGTGCAGATCAGAGGCCAGCGTGGAGCTCACTGCAGAAGGAGACATGACCACACAAATACTCATGGAGGAGCTCCAAACCTCAGACAGGGGTACTTACCTGCCTCTGCAGCACCCATCTTCCATGCTGGAATTTCATACAGGAGAACTGTGGGTTCACCAAGATTTATCCCCAGTGGAGTGGCTGTCTGGGAGACACAAGCATATCTGGGCTTACCCAGAAAGGTGCTGAACATAAAGGTCCTTATACTGGATATACAATCACTTGGAAGAACATTGTGTCCAGACAGGGCAGAGGGCTGCTCTTCCTGCACCAGTACAGCCTCTCCCAGGTATGATCAATGCAGGACCTTGGGAAGCAGCCCCAATGGAAGTACCAGATAGAGGTACTTCCTGGCTACCTGAGAACCCAGTATTCACACAGTCATTGCAATACCCTAAAGAGGACCAGCAGTGCCACTGAAAAGGTCCAGAAGACATCAGGAACAATCAGCTTAGGGCAACCAGATGGCTAAAGGTCAGCAAAAGAACAAAACTGATAACAATCAGGGAAATATGACTCCAACAAAATTCAGTGAGGTTAACACAGCAAGCCCTGAATGTCCCACCACAACTGAAACACATGAAAATGATGGCAAATCTATACTTAGGAAAATTATAGAGTCCTTACAAGAAGAAATTAAACCCCTGAAGGAATAAAAAGAATCCTCAATTTTACAAATAAAAGCATTGGGGAATACCATTAGAGACCTCCAAGCCAATGCAGCCCAACATGAATGGGAAAGAGACAAGGAAATTAAAGATTTCAAAGATTTGCAGACAAAGACGAGCAAATAGGAACAGAAAACATATAAAACAAATAAAATTGTTCAAAACTTGAAATTGGAAGTGGAATCAATAAAGAAAACACAAGCAGAGACAATCCTGGAGGTGGAAAATCAAGGGAAGAGAACAGGAACTACAGACATGAGTATCAAAAATAGGAAACAAAATATGGAAGACAGAATTTCAGGCATGGACGGTTCAATTGAAAAATCAGTACAACAACCAAAGAAAATGAGAAATCTAAAAAAGTTCTCACCCATAACATCCAAGAAATCAAGGACTTATGAAAAGACAGAACCTAAGAATTATAGGCATAGAGGAAAGAGAAGACTCCTGACTCCAAAGTCCAGGAAACATCTTCAACAAAAACATAGAGGAAAACTTCCAAAACCTGAATAAATTGATGCCAGTAAAATTCCAAGAGGCATAAAAAACACCAAACAGAATAGATCAGAAAAGAAACACCTCTCACCACACAGTAATTGAAATTCCAAATGTACACAACAAAGAAAGAATATTAAAAGTTGTAAGAGAAAGGGGTCAAGTAATATATAATGGCAGACCCATCAGAATTACACCTGACTTCTCTTTCCTCAGAAACTTTAAAAGCCAGAAGGGCCTGGGCAAATGTCCTACAATCCCTGAGAGAGCATAGGTGCCCAGCCAGACTACTCTACCCAGCAAAACTCTCTATAAACATAGAGGGAGAAAACAATATATTTCATAACAAAACCAAATTTAAACAGTATTTACCCACAAACCCAGCCCTACAGACGATTCTAGAAGGAAAACTCCAATCCAGAGAAGTTAACTACATCAAGAAAAGAGAGGAAGCAAAAAACTCCCCTGCAACTAAACAAAAAGAAACACCCACCCACCACCTACATCAAAATAACAGGAAATAACAACCTTTGGCCATTAATATCTGTTAACATCAATAGACTCAACTCCCCAATGAAAAGACCCAGGCTTACAGAATGGATCCGTAAACAAGACCTATCATTTTGTTGCATACAAGAAACACATCTCACTAACAAAGATAGATGCTACCTCAGAGTAAAGGGCTGGGAAAAGGTTTTCTGAGCAAATAGACCCAGGAAACAAGCTGGAATAGCCATCTTAATATCAAATAAAATGGACTTTCAACTGAAGTTAATCAAAATATGGGGAAGGGCACTACATACTCATTAAAGGAAAAATTCATCAAGATGACATTTCAATACTGAATATCTATGCCTCAAACACAAGGGCACCCACATTTGTAAAAAAATCTCTTCTAACGCTTAAACCACACATTGATCCCCACACATTAGTAGTGGGAGACTTCAACACCACACTTACAACAATGGACATGTCATTGAGACAGAAACCAAACAGAGAAATAATGAGTCTCACAGACGTCATGAACCAAATGGACCTAAAAGATTATCTACAGAACGTTTCATCCAAACACAAAAGAATACACCTTCTTTTGAGGACCGCATGGAACCTCTCCAAAATTGACCATATAGTTGGACACAAAGCATGCCTCAACAGATATAAGAAAATGAAAATAACCCCTTGCATCTTATCAGACCACCATGGAATAAAGCTGGACTTCAACAACAATAGAAATAACAGAAAGCCTACAAAGGAGGAATCTCTAATGGCAGTGAGACATTTGAAGAAATGTTCAACATCAGAGAAATGCAACTCAAGACAACTCTGAGGTTCTATCTCACACCTGTCGGAATGGCTAAAGTCAAAAGCTCAAATGACAGCACATGCTGGCGAGGTTGTGAAGAAAAGGAAACACTCCTCCATTGCTGGTGGGAGTGCAAACTTGTACAACCACTATGGCAATCAGTCTGGTGATATCTTAGAAAATGTGGAATAACCCTACTTCAAGACCCAGGCATACCACTTCTGGGTATCCACCCAAACAATTCCTCACCAAACTACAAGGACATAGCCTCATCTGTGTTCATAGCAGCCTTATTTGTAATAGCTAGAAACTGGAAACAATCCAGATTTCCCTCAACTGATGAACGGATAAAAAAAAAATTGTGATACATTTACACAATGGCATACTATCAGCTATCAGATACAAAGAAATCATACAATTCACAGCCAAATGGATGGAATGAAAAAAGCTCATCCTGAGTGAGCTAACCCAGACTCAGAAAGATGCACATGGCATCTACTCACTTATAATTTGTTGAAAAAATATGGCTAATTAAACTATTCATCCAGTATTTATATTATTGTTAATTGGTTTGGTGGCTAATCCTTAACCATCCATTATAAATGAGTACATAGAGACACCATGTGGATTTTAACAAGCCTTGGCCTGAGTTGTGCATTCCTGGCCCATATAAGCTAGCTCTTAATTTTATTTCCCAAATATGACCCCATATATACATACATCCCCATTTTCCATGCCATGCCGATGTTCCTGGCCATGTGGAATGAAGTTCTTTTTCCAAACCCATGGCATGTGTCTTCCTTCCTGCTACTCATGGCTGGAATGCTTTAATTCTCTGTCTAAAGTGCAGGCTTCCTGTTCTAATCCCAGAAAGTCCCACCTTTCTCTGCCTTTGCCCAATCTCAGGCCTTGGCATTTTATTTAACCAATCAGAGTCAATGTAAGTAACAGACAAAAAGCATGACCAATTAATTAACATTTAGAATGCTTAACACTACCCCAACAATAATTGGATTTTAGCCATATAGTACAGGATAACTATCCTACAACCAATACACCAAAAAGGATCAGGAACATAGACTTTGTTACCTATTAATGGAACAGTTTGCCCTAGGGGTGCTACAAGTAGGCCCCAGTGCAAGAAGAAGCTCTTAGCCTTCATATGACTGTTGAACTGAGAGGGGTTGATTTGTAGGGACACTCAACATCAGAGGAGTGGGCTGGGTGGGAGAGGGAGAAGGGGGTGGGAGGATGGAACCAGGAGGAGTGGAAGACGGCAGTATGATGGAGATGCAACATGATGTAATAAACAAACATTATAATAAGAAAAAAGAATATTGATTCAATTTCCAAAATGCTACATTGTATTTGTTTGTCAAAACAGCCTTGAAAAAATCATTTTCTACTTTTGTCCTATGTTCATCAGGGCAAGGATTTTGCTTTTGCTGGCAGCAGGCTGAAGTGCATAAAAGGAAAACACTTTTTGTTGAATATTAAAAGAGAAGAGATCAGAAACAACTGGCACACCCTGACAAATGTTTACCTCTGTAGTCATGAATAATTTATTTTAGTGATATAAAAACCTTTATCATTAAGTTTCTATTCTTTGGAAAAAAAATGACCAAGCCAGGTTCTGCAGTATTTTAGGTGTCTTTGGGATTTCAGCACAATCAATTGCTTTATTGAAATAACCCCTTGAATCTTATGAGATCACCAAGGATTGAAAATGAACTTCAACAACACTAGAAATAACAAAAAAGCCCATACACTCATGGAAACTGAACAAAATTCACACTCAATGACCACGGGGTCAGGGTACAAATAAAAAAGAAATGAAACACTTCCTAAAATTCAATGAAAATAAAGACACAACATATCCAAACTTATGAGACACAATGAAAGCATGATAAGAGGAAATTTCCTTATATAACAGTCCCTCATCTCAGTTGAGAGGTCGTATGAGGGCCAAGAGCCTCTTCATTCATTGGGGATCTATGAAGTAGTACCATCAGTGAAAAGTGTCTCGTTCCCCGGGAGAGAGAACTACTAAACAAACAAACCAATAAGCATACAATAGATAAAAAAGACTAAAAAATAGAAAAAATATAACTAATATATAAAAAATAGATAAAGAATAAAAATTAAAAATAAGAAGTCTATGTCCAAGTTCCCTTTGGTGTGTTAGTTGTAGTATCGATACCTTCTACTATATAGCTAAAATCCTACTATAAGTGAATAGATGCCATATGTGTCCTTCTGAGTCTGGGTTAGTTCACTCAGGATGAGCTTTTCTAGTTCCATCCATTTGGCTGCAAATTGAATAACTTCATTGTTCCTGATAGCTGAATAATATTCTATTGTGTAGATGTACCACAGTTTTTTAACCCATTCTTTGGTTGAGGGACATCTGGGTTGTTTCCAGTTTCTAGCTATTACAAATAAGGCTGCTATAAACATAGATGAGGAAACTTCCTTATGATTCCGTGAAGAGGCATTTGGGTGTATACCCAGAAGTAGTATGGCTGGGTCCTGAGGCAAAGTTATTCCAAGTTTTCCAAGGTATCGCCAGACTGACCTCCATAGTGGTTGCACAAGCCTGCATTCCCACCAGCAATGGAGTAGGGTGCCCCTTTCTCCACACTCTCACCAGCATGTGCTGTCATTTGTGTTTTTGATCTTAGCCATTCTGACAGGTGTGAGATGGAATCTCAGAGTCGTCTTGAGTTGCATTTCTCTGATGATTAAGGATGTTGAGCATTTCTTCAAGTGTCTCTCAGCCATTAGGGATTCCTCCTTTGTGAATTCTCTATTTAGCTCTGTCCCCCATTTTTTGATTGGATTATTTGGTTTCTTGGCATTTCATTTCTTGAGTTCTTTGTAGATTTTGGATATTAGCCCTCTGTCAGATGTGGGGTTGGTGAAGATTTTCTCCCAGTCTGTAGGCTGCCGTTTTGTTCGAATGACAGTGTCCTTTGCCTTACAGAAGCTTTTCAGTTTCATGAGGTCCCATTTATTGATTGACCCCAGGGAAATGGGATGGAAGGGTTAGGAGGTAAAGAAAAAAAAATGAAATGTGATGTTTCAGCCTTTTACTACTAATTGTCATAAACTGTTTAGAATAACTAAGAAATGCAAACTAATGGTTATGCAAGCCGGTCATTCAGTTAGGTACTATGACAGCCTATTATAGTTACTTTCTAAGCTAATCAGAAATAAACCGTCAAGAGACAAGCAACATCTGCTTACCCTAATAAGAGAGATAGATAGGGCCTCTTCAAAAACCTCAAGAGATCTGCAGAATATGGCATTCAAAGATGTTTTCGTAACTTTAGATTTTTTTATATCAAGACATATCAACTCCTGACAGCACCCCCTATTCTCCTCCAAGTAGAAGATGAGCATCAAAGAATCTCCAGTGGGAGATGATTGAATTAGTCGCAAGCCTATCTCTTGGTAGGAAAAGCCACTTGCCCCAACTGTAGACAGAATGCTGTCCAAAAAGGACAAAACCTGGAAGCAGGTAAGTCGACAGCCTAGCTCTGCCAAGACAGGGTAGGTAAGTCCTTCATAACCCCTGCTCTACAATCAATGTTTGTCAGAGAAATGGGGCCAAATGACTGAATATCAATGCTGTAATGTATGGAGAGAAAATGGGAACTGTCCTGGCAGCCACTGGTATGTCATTTCTTAGTTTGGGAAGCTGCAGTCCTTGTATTTCCTATAAAATCAGATATATTTATCCTTCTCAAGTCTCTGAAGTGGTTGAAGAACAGATAGCTAGAGTCTCATAATTAAATTCTGAGTTCTTTAGGAGTCGAGAGAATGTTATAGAACTAAGAAGATACTTTTAAAGTTGTGTTGTAAGATAGTATGAATGTTGAGTCAGATATAGAACTTTAAACTCATGGAGATGTTTAGATAGTAGAATGTTAAAGTCAGGTACCAAATACATATGGACTGGTCATTGGGAATGTATGTTAAGCCATATAACCCTCATAACTCTGGTCTAATTACCTCTGTTGTACTGTATTGTATTTGTTATTATAAGAGAAAGAGCCATTTGTTGGACTGAAAGGGAAAACTTTAAGGGTAAATAAGATATACCTTAAACTTAAAAGAAAAAAAAAAGGGGGAAAGGAGGGGGGGTTGAGGGTGGGAGGGTGGGACTGGAGGGGGAATAGGGAGGGGACTGCGATTGAGATGTAACTTGAAGAAATAAAAAATAAAGAAAAAAAAAACAAAAAAAGAGAGGAAATTTCATAGTACTAAGTGCCTTCAAAAAGAAATTAGAGAGAGCTCATACTAACAACTTAACAGCACAGCTGAAAGCTCTAGAAAAAAAGGAAGCAAACTCTCCCAAAAGGAGAAGATGGCAGGAAGTCATAAAACTCACGGCTGAAATCAATAGCTTAGAAACAAAGACAAAAATAGAAAGAATCAATGAAACCAAGAGCAGGTTCTTTGATAAAGTCAACAAAATAGAGATACCATTAGCCAAACTAGCTAAAAGGTGTAGGGGAAATATCCAAATCAACAAAATCAGAAATGACAGCGAGAAATAACAACAGACACTGAGGAAATACAAAGAATCATTAGGTCTTATTTCAAAAGCCTGTACACCACAAAATTGGAAAACCTAAATAAAATGGACAATTTCTTGATAGATTCCATGTATCAAAGTTAAATGAAGATCAGGTTAACAAGTTAAAAAGTCCTATATCCCCTAAGGAAATAGGAAACAGTCATTAAAAGTCTCCCAACCAAAAAAAGTCCAGAGCCAGATGGTTTCAACACAGACTTTCAAAGAAGAGCTAATGCCAATACTCCTTAAGTCCTTCCACAAAATAGAAAAGGAAGGAACATTGCTAAACTCATTCCATGAGGCTATGTCACTCTGATACCTAAGCCACACAGAGTGCTAATGAAGAAAGAGAATCTCACACCAATTTTCCTTATGAACATTGGTTTAAACCAGGCATGGTGGAGCACTCCTTTAATCCCAGCACTTGGGAGGCAGAGGCAGGTGGATCTCTGTGAGTTCAAGGCCAGCCTGGTCTACAACATGAGTCCAGGGCAGTCAAGGATACACAGAGAAACCCTGTCTCAAAAAACCTTAAAAAACTACTGAATAAACTATTTTAAAGGTGAATCCAATAACACATCAAAAGTATCATACACCATGATCAAATAGGCTTTATCTCATGGATGCACGGGCGGATAAACATACAAAAATCCATCAATGTAATCCACCATATTAACAAGGTGAAAGAAAAAAAAAACACATGATCATCTCATTAGATGCCAAAAAAATCATACGACAAAAATCTAACACCCCTTCATGTTAAAAATCTTGGAGAGATCAATCATACAAGGGCAATACCTAAACTTAATAAAGACAATATTCATCAAACTGATAGCCAATATCAAATTAAATGGAGAGAAACTCAAAGCATTTCCACTAAAATCAGGAACAAGGCAAGGCTGCCCACTTTCTCCATATGTCTTCAATGTAGTACTTGAAGTTCTAGCAAGGGCAATAAGACAACTAAAAGAGACCAAGGGGATTCAAATTGGGCAGGAAGATGTCAAAGTATCCCAATTTGTAGATGATATGGTAGAATCCCTACATGATCCCAACAAATCTACCAGAGAACTCCTATAGCTGAAAAACACCTTCAGAAATGTGGCTGGATACAAAATTAACTAAAAAAAAAAATCAGTAGTCCTCCATTACACAAAAGATAAATGGGTTGAGAAAGAAATTAGGGAAACAGCACCCTTCATAATAGCCACAAATACTATGAAATACCTGGTGGTAGCTCTAACTAATGAAGTGAAAGACCAGTATGTAAAGAACTTCAATTCCCTGAATAAAGAAATAGAAGAAAATGTCAAAAGATGGAAAGATCTCCCATGTTCTTGGATAGGTAAGATCATATAGTAAAAATTAAAATTCTTTTAATATTCTTTCTGTGTTCTGTAATTCAGTGTTTTGATAGGAATTGGAGGACAAGTCTCCCAGCTCCAAGGCTCAGAAAATATTTTCAACAAAATCATAGAAGAGAACTTCCCCAACCTAAAGAAAGAGATGCCTATAAAAATACAAGAAGCTTACAGAACACCAAACAGATTGGAACCAAAAATGAATATTCCCCCTACACATTATAATCAAAACACTAAATGTACAAAACAAGTATAAAAGAATATTAAAAGATGCAAGGGAAAAAGGCCAAGTAGTACATAAAGGAAGACCTTTCAGAATTACACTTGGTTTCTTAACCGAGACTCTAAAACTAGAAGGGCCTGGCAGATATTTTGCAAACCCTAAAAGACAGATATCAGTCCAAATCATACTCAGCAAAACTTAAAATCACCATAGATGGAGAAAATGAGATATTCCACAGCAAAACCTCTTTTAAACAATGCCTATCTACAAACTCAGCCCTACAGGAGATACTACAGGGAAAACTCCAACCCAAAGAAGTTAACTATACCAAGGAAAATACAGGAAATAAATAGCCCCAAAACCAAAAGAAGAGAAACATACACAATACTCTATCATTACCAACATCAAAATAACAATCATTGGCCATAATATCTCTCATCATCAATGGACTCAATTTCCATATAAGAAAGACACAGGCTAACAGAATGTATTTGAAAATAGGATCCATCATTCTGCTACATACAAGAAACACAGCTCAGCAACAAAGATAAACATTATCTCAAGGTGAAGGTGTAGAAAAAGGTTTTTCAACCAAACGAGGTCAAGAAGCAAACTGGAGTAGTCATTCTTGAATCTAATAAAATAGACTTTCAACCAAAATTAATCAAAAGAGATGGGAAAGGACACTTCATACTCAAAAGGAAAAAAACCACCAAGATGACCATTCATGCTCCAAATGCAAGGGAACCCTCATTCATAAAAGAAACATTACTAAAGTTTAAATCACACATCAATTCACACACACCAATAGTGTGAGACTTCAACAGCCCATTCACATCAATGGCCAGATCATCAAGACAGAAACCAAACAGAGATAATGAAACTAACAGATGCCATAAATAAATGGATCTAACATATATCTACATAACACTTCACACAAACACAAAAGAATATACCTTCTTCTCAGCACCTCACAGAACTTTCTCCAAAGTTGACCACATATTTGGAAACAAACAAGCTTGTATCTTTTTCTTGTATCTATTTCTTTTTTTTTTAATAATTTATTTTTTATTTCTTCAAGTTACATCTCAATCACAATCCCCTCCCTACTCCCCCCTCCAGTCCCACCCTTCCACCCTCCTCCCCCTCAGCCCCACCATCCTCTTCCCTTCTTTTTTTTTTTTT
>CAJQZJ010018033.1:17728823-17739851 GCA_907164525.1 Lophiomys imhausi | reverse complement strand
CTACTCAGATGCACTGCTCTATGGTCGGCGCCATCTTGGATCCCTCCTGTATCTATTTCTTAATAGATACAAGAAAATTGAAATAATGCCTTGTATCTTATCAGATAACCATAGATTAAAGTTGCACTTCAACAACAACAGAAATAACAGAAAGCCTATAAACTCATGGAAACTGAACATCTCTCTACTCAATGACCAGTGGGTAAAGGAGGAAATAAAGAAATTAAAGTCTTTCTAGAATTCAATGAAAATGAAGGGACAGGATCCATCATTTTGCTGCATAAAAGAAACACAGCTCAGTAACAAAGATAGACATTATCTCAAGGTAAAGGGATGGAAAAAGCTTTTCCAAGGAAATGAACCCAAGAAGCAAGCATGGGGTAGCCATACCCAAAAATAGTAAACACAGTTAAAAACAACCATTTTACCAAAAGCAATCAAAGTCCTGACAGAATTCTTTACAGAACTAGAAAGAACAATTGTCAGCTTCATGTGGAAAAAAAAAGAGGGTAGCAACAACAGTATGAACAATGAAATTATCTTTGCAGTGTATCATCCCTGACTTCAAGTTGTGCTGGAAATCAGTTATCATAAAAAATACATGGTATTGGCATAAAAACAGACAGGTTGATCAATGGAATTGAGTTGAAGACCCAGAAATAAACCCAAACACCTACAGACACTTGGTTTTTGACAGAGATGCCAAAACCATACGACAACAACAACAAAAAACCATCTTCAACAAATGATTCTGGTCTGAATGGATATCTGCATATAGAAGAATGCAAATAGACCCATATTTATCACTCTGCACAAAACTCAAGTCCAAGTGGATCAAAAGCCTCAACACAAAACTACATACACTATATCCAATAGAACAGAAAGTGGGAAAAAGCCCTGAACTCATTGGCACAGGAGATAACTTCCTGAACAGAACACCAACAGCTCTGGCATTAATATCAACAATTAATAAACGGGACTTCATGAAACTTAAAAGCTTCTTTAAGGCCAAGACACTTTCAATAGAACAAAACAGAAGACTACAGCTTGGGAAAAGATCTTCACTAACCAGACATCTGACAGGGGGCTAATATCCAAAATATATAAAGAACTCAAGAAATTAAACACCCACAAACCAAATAATCAAATGAAAAAAAATGGCATGCAGAGCTAAAACAAGAATTCACTACAGAGGAATGTCTAGTGACAAAGAAGCACCTAAAAATGCTCAATGTCTTTAGTTATCAGGGGAATACAAATCAAAATGAGTCTGAGATTTCATCTTACACCCATCAGAATGGCTAAGATCAAATACTCAAGTGACTACAAATGCTGGGGAGAATGTGGAGAAAGCAGAGCCATGCTACAATCCACAGACCCAAAGAAGCTAAATAACAAAGAGTACTCAAGGTATGATGCTTGAATTCTATTAAGTAGGGGAAATAAAATAGATACCAGAAGTGGATGAAAAGAAAGAACTGGACAAGAAACTAACATAACTGTGATCTAAGAGGCTTTATCCAGCAGATAATAGAAACAGATGCAGAGATCCACAGCCAAACATTAGGCAAAAATAAGGGAGTCTTGGAAAAGAGTTAGGGGAAGGTTTTCGGGTGCTGGAGGGGACACGAACACCACCAGAAGACCTACATAGCCAATTAACTCTGAAACTGGGGGGGCTCATAGAGAGAACCACCAAGCAAACACCATACATGAACTGGTCCTAGGCCTGCTAGACATATGATGGGCTGCTTGGTCCCGATCCCCTAACAATTAGAGCAGGGACTATCTCTGGCTTGGAATCTGTTGCTTCCCTCAGAATTCTATTTTCCTAGCAGAACTGCCCTGTATTGCCTCAGTGGAAGAGGCGGCACCTAGACCTGATGCAATTTGATGTCTCAGAGTGGGTTGTTTCCAGGCAGGTGGGGTATATAGGGGAAGTGGGTGGGAAGGTGGGACTGGTAGGAGAGGAAAGAGGGAGTTTGTGATTGGGATGTAAAATAAACAAATGAATAAATTAATGGAAAAATGCCATTCTACCTAAAGCATTATATAGATTCAATGCAATTCCTGTCAAAATACCAACACAATTTTTTTTTACAGAGCCTATTAGAACAATTCTCAACTTCATATGGAAAAACAAAAAGAAACCAAGAATAGCTAAATCAATTCTGTGCCATAAAAGAACATATGGAGGTATCATCATCCCTGACTTCAAGCTATACTACAGAACAATAGTAGTAAAAACATGATATTCACATAGAAACAGACTGTTTGATCAATGGAATCAAATAGAAGTACAAGAAATAAATCCAAACACCTACAGTTGATTTTTGACAAAGAAGCCAAAACCGTACAATGAAAAACCAAAAGCACCTTCAAAAAATGATGCTGGTCTAACTGTATGTCATTATGTAGAAGAATGAAAATAGACCCATATTTATCACCCTGCAAAAAACTCAAGTCCAAGTAGATTAAAGACCGTAACATAAAACTGGATATGATAAATATAATAGAAGAGAAAGTGCGGGAAAAGTTTCATTGGCACAGTTGACAACTTACTGAACAGAACACTAATAGCTCAGGCACTAAGATCAACAGTATTAAATGGGAGCTTTTGAAACTGAGAAGCTTCTGTAAGGCAAAAGACACTGTTGCTAGAACAAAGTGGCAGCCCAGAGATTCAGAAAAGATCTTTACCAACCCCACATCAGACAGAGGGCTAATATAAAAAATGTATAAGAAACTCAAGAAATTAAACACTAACCAACCAAATAACATAATTTAAAATGGGGGTACAGAACTAAACCAAGAATTCACAACAAAGGAATCTCTAATGGCTGAGAATCACTTAAAGAAATGCTCAAGGTCCTTAGGAACCAGTGAAATGTAATCAAAACAACTCTGAGATTCTATCTTGCACCTGTCAGAAGGGCTAAGATTGAGTGCTCAAGTGACAGCACATGCTGGTGAGGATGCCGAGATAGGGGAATGCTCATCCACTGATGGTGGGAGTACAAACTTGTACAATCACTATGGAAATCAGTCTGGTGAATTCTCTGAAAATTTGGAATAATTCTACCTCAGGACCCAGCTATAACATTCCTGAGCATCTCCCCAAAAGATGCTCCACCAAACCACAAGGATACTTCTTGCTATGTTCATAGTAGCTTTAGTCATAATAGCCAGAAACTGGAAACAACCCAGATGTCCCTCAACTGAATAATGGATTAAGAAACCGTGGCACATTTACACAATGGAATACTAGTAAAAACAAATCAAATGGATGAAACTAGAAAAGATCATCCCGAGTGAGGTGAACCAGACCCAGAAAGATATACCTGGTATGTACTCACTTATAAATGGACATTGGCCATACAGTATAGGACAATCATCCTACACTCACAGACCCAATAAAGCTAAGTAACAAAATGTGCTCAAGGGTGAATGCTTGAATTTCACAGAGTAGACAGTGCAAGTAGATGAAGATAAGGAACTGGGTGGGAGAGTGTGTGGGGAGGAAAACAGGGGAGAGCATCAGGGGTTGAGAGAGTGGGAGTCCCAGGTGAGACGGCTGAGAGATGGAAGGGAAATTGATTGGGGGGCATCTTTGAAATAAGTGGGAGACCTCTGACAGGGTATGCTCCTGGGAGGAAAAGAGGTGACTCTAGATGAGACTCCTAGCAATGAGGGACAGGGAGATGGAAGTAGACACCTCAAAGCTAACAGGACTCCCAGTGGAGGGAAGGGGATTCCAACCCACCCCCAAAACCCTTGACCCATAACTTACTCAGCCTATAAGATGTACAGGGATAAAGATGGAATAATGATGGTGGGAAGGGTCAATCAATGACTGGCACAATGATAGCCACCCCATGGGGGAGAGCATATTGCTGATACTATATTTTTTTTGTGCCCACTGCCTTGCAGATATGTCTACAAAACTGTGATCTCACAACACTAAACACCAGGTTCCGCCATAAGTCACCCGACTTTGTCCATCATATGATGGTTGGAAATAAGGCCTACTTTGCCTAAGAGCCCTCTTCCTTTACCATGAAGCTCTTTTGGAAGTCTGTAGCACTGAAGACTTCTGTGTCTTGCTTTAATGATACTCTGAAATGCTTGTAGGCAGGAACCTAGCATTACATCCTATGAGAGTCTCTACCTAGCAGTGGATCAAACAGATACTGAGACCCACAGTCAAATATTAGGCAGACTGGACCTACACCCCCCCCCACATATGTAGCTGACTGGCAGCTCAGTTCTTGTGTTCATATCCTAACAAGTGGAGAGGGGATTTCCTTTTGACGTGGACTCTGTTGTCAGTTTGCAGATGACTTTCCCTTAGTGGGGTTGCAATGTCTGGCCTCAATGGAAGAAGTTGCTCTTAGGCCTGATCTGACTTGATGAACTGGAGTGGGTTGGTATGGGGAGGGGCAACTCCCCTATTCTGAGGAGAAGGGGAGGTGGGAAAGGAGGAAGAGGGTGGGATGATGGGACTGGGAAAAGAGGAGGGAGGGGGTCACAATTGGATTGTAAAGTGTATTAATTGAGAAAGAAAGAATCCTTTGACTGTAGCTCCCCAATATCTTCCCAATGCTTGAGAAGTTCCAGAGAGCACACAGATATTACTTAAATTACATGGTTCTTTCTATTATCTCTCCTTTTTTATTGTTGTTTATTTCTGATTTGAACTACCAATGAGTACTTTCTCAGAAGAAAGTTAGAAGATTAAATTAATGGGTGATCTATTTACTCTCTGAGAACTGCCCATTCTATGGGTTTCTGATATCATTCAGAACTTCATGTCTTCCTGGTCATGCCCGGGCATCCAGCAGCTGGTTACCATTAACATGAAGATCTTTGCATAGAACTCCTATAGGAGGATGACCCAACCTCTCTGCCATCTTCTAGTCACTGAGTTTTGTATCATGAGAACTTGCCACTGTGAAATGTTCCCTTTGTACTGAACTGTTGTATTTCTCTATGTTGCTTACCACCCAACCCATGGCAGAACACACTAAGTTCCTCCCAATGCTTTTGTTTGATACATGGCAGAACATATCTGACAGTAATGCTCTCTCTCTCTCAAAGAAGCAGGACACTCAGCTCATCTTCTCAGTCTCTTTTCTTTTCTCTCATTATTACATTTTGGTAATAGGCTGAATATGAAAAAATATATAGAAGTCTAAGGCTAATGATTAAAACACTTTAAACCTCTACTCATGGAAAGAAGGAAATTGCATGTTTGATCTGTCTTCCAGTCCTATGATTAAATCTTTTTTTTTGAATTATTGTAACAATGTACTCATAAGAACTGTTCCCTCTTTCCACTCTTAAGAACACTTTACAATTAAACCTTTTACATTATACTAAGATTTCTCATTAAGGGACATAATTTATTCTTCTTCTCTATTCATGATATGTTTAAGCATAATTCTTGAAACTAAATTAAGTGCATTTTCATGTATTCAAATGCTTTTAAAAGAATCCATGAATATCTAAGTAGATCATTTCAATTCGTAACAATTATGGAAACTATAATGGAAGAATATTTTGTTTGGTGAATAAGTTTGTGGAAATGAGTATGCTTTTGTGCACGTGTGGAGGCTAGAGGACAACTTTGGTGTCATTCTGAGAGGTGGTTTCTACTTTGCCTTTCTCACCAAGTTGGCTAGTCAGGGTGGCTAGAAAGCCCAATCTTGTATTTCTCAAAATGATACCTAGATTTTCTAAAACAAAACCATTCTTGTAATTTATTTACTCTCTCTCTCTCGTCCATGATCCATGGATATTATTCCTTTTGTGAATTCTAATTTTTTTATTGTTTGGAAAGCATAGTAGAGTTGTGATCAAGATCTTGGCCAGTGATATTTGTACTTGACTTAAAGCGTGACATCTTCCCATCACTCTAGAAGGGGCTGTATTGCATAGTCTAGAATGAATTAGTTCTTTTCGTCTGGTTTTGTCTAGCAGAGGAACACAACTAATAACCATACAAAGGCAATTTTGCATGGTTTGTGTCTTTATTTCTTAACCTTTGATGTGTGTGTGTGTGTGTGTGTGTATTAAGAAGACCAAACCAGAGATGGTCTTATTGGAAAATGTTTTGAGATAAATCCCAACCTGAGATTTTTTTTTGTAGTGAGAATAAAATCAAAATTTGTAGCTTCAGGATTTAATATTTCAATATATATTAAGATACATTCAGACTGCTATATCACTAGTCTTAGAAGCCTCATGAATCTATTTCAGTCTGCAAGAGTGAGAGACCCAGCTTAGTAATGGCTAATTTGACACTTTAGAATCAGGTAGAAAAAAAACAGCACCTGCCTCTTTGGTGACGGTCTGTGTAAAATCTGTATTTTCTCTTTCTAAGATGATATTTTATATTTTATATATAAATGATGATATTTTATATCACCATAGAATAAATGATGTTTTTCATATGATTGTCATGTAGTTTTGAGAATGTTAAATTTCAGCTTGATGCTTACTTGTGTGCACAGCCATAGATAAAATACACAGAGCTCTCTGTACAAATGCACAGGGACCCTGACCTGAGCTCAGCTGCTCTTTGGAGCCTTTGAGTGTTTAGAGAGGCTCAAATTTTGTCTTTTTTTTTAAAGGTGTTTGCAGCAAATGGGTTTGTGTTTACTTCAACGGAGCTTTGGCATATGCTAAACTTAGCTGGGAGGTGAAAATTGGTAGTGAGTGCATGGTGACCATATGAATAATCTTTCAGAATATCTTACCTGTTTTGAAAATGATATTTCTGTTACTATTCTTTTTGTTTTCATGAACTATGCTGAAAGGATAGATGTATTGACAAAAAGAAGAAAACGAAAGAGGAGAAAAGAGAGAGAAAGGAAAGAGCAGACATGTTTTCTGAGGGGTTTTGTTCATAAGGAAGGTGAAGATAGAATAAAGGAAGAGCTAATAGATTAATTTTGGACAGTTAACGGTCTCTAAGGACTGTCACTTATGAGTCCGCTGCATAGTTCACGACAGTCAGCTATTGTTAATTAAACTGCAGTGGGCAGAAGGAGTACATTGTGATCTCACCTTACATAGGCACATACAACAAATTTCACTGACCACGTGGCTACAGTGTGAATGAAGATTAGGACCTGCTTGGAAAACTGCAAATAAGAAAAACAGTTTTCACTTAGAGCTTTAGAAAAATCACTGATATGTAGAATATTATTTCTCTTCAATAAAAGCTGTTAGATCTTGGATTTACTTTTATTTATTTTTTCCTTATTAGTATCTCAGGGGTCTTGGTAAGACAATGCCTTGACTTTCAACTCCTTGACTTTCATGCCTCCCCCCACCCCAGATCTACTTCAGGTTCACTCTATGAGGGTTGCCTTTGTCATTCCCCACTGTTGTCTATTCTAGGAAAGTTGAACATGACTTTAGATGCTGGAAACATGATTATAGCTAAAACGTAGTGCTGTGGCTGTGACATTAAAAAAGAACCACAGAAAGAAAGCCAGTGCAATTATCTTGTAGGCATATAGGAGAAGAGGCAGCCTCCAAGTGAGTATAATGTCTGACTGAGCTATAAATCAGCAGAGCATGACAGGCCAGTTCTCATTACCACGAACCTCCAGGGGCATCACAGCTTCATTGTACTGGATTTTGTTATTTTCCGAACCCTGTTAAAATGATCTAGTCTTCAGGAATACAGATGACACATGGCACCAGGTTTCTCCAGAGGGCATAAGAAAGTAGAAGAGACCCGCCTTCTTAGAAGTAATGAAAAAGTACAGCAAGGGTATTAGGTAGCAGATCAGTATTGTAAAAATCAACCGCTTTCCTATACCCTGGGAATATATAACCCAAATACAAAATGGAACATAAAAATAAGTCTATTTAAAATTGCAATAAAATCTATACCTAATAATGTTCTTCTCAAAAATTCACATTCTTGAAGGAAAATTGTCCAATAACAAAGACAACTGTAAACTAATGCACTCACACAATACATTTACATTCAGAATGAACCACAAAACATACTATTTTATTTCAGTACATTTGTGTAAAAGCATAAAATCAGGCCAGAAGAATATATACCAAACTCATTATGTTCCAGAAACTGGTATTGGGACTGGTATTGAAATGATGTTCAATGGATATTTTAGTTTTATTTTTATACTGAAATAATCATTTAGTTTTGTTTTTGACCTTTAATTTTTAGAACATAATTTATTTACATATTTTCTATTCATTGCAACTTTTTCACCTGAAGAAAGTGGTAGAATACAAGTAAATAGATCAGAACACCAATTTTATGTTCTTACATTTCTTTCTCATTTTTAAGAATTCCAAATAGTATAACTTATTACCTCAGGAATAAACAGAATGTGGTCAGAGAAATGTAGTTGGAGAGTATTAGAGACTAAAGCTCTACTAGGGAAATGTCAAAAGAGTCATACAGGGTGTGACAGCATTGACAATCGAGTAAAAACAATACTAAACCAGGTCCATACACATCAAGACAACATTCAAGTGCATTTTTACTCCTACGGGAAATGTATTTCAAAGTGGTTAGAATGGTTAGTAAGGGGTAGGAATCCTCTCTTTTTAGCTACTTTTCTCTGCCCTTAAAACTTCCAGATTTAAAAAGATGCCCCATCAGTCTTCCTTCTCTCTACCCAGAACTTTGCCCAACAGGGTTCATGTGAGTATAGTTGGTTTTGCAAGTTGACTAATCAGCAGTAAAAATTTTTACTTCCTTTTATTCGTGAGACCTAACACCAGACAGCTGCATCTTACAGTAGATCTCCCTTGTTCTGTGCCTGATGGAGGGCACTATTGTTATCCAGGGAATACTGAGACCATGGCAGACCCTGTAAGCAAAAGTTGAGGGAGGGAGGGAAGCACCAAAACACTATTTCACTTGAGAAGTAGTAGTAAGAGAACATAACTGTAGCTGGGCAACCTTGAAAAGGACAATATGTTAAAGGAAGTTAGCAGTAATACATTTTTTTATTGGACAGCTTTATGTAGGAATCAAAATGATTGGGATCTGGGGAAGGCAGAGAGGAAGCTGAAATGCCGAGAATTGCAAGGTCTCTCATCTGGTTAGTCAAAATATTAATGGAACTGTTTATGGCCGTTTTTCTGATGCAGTGACTCTCAAAATTTGCCCTGTGACTGTTGTTCACTTCTGCTCCTCCTCTCTCTCTTGCTGGTGCCCAGCATAGGTAACTCTTTAGCTGCATTCAGACCCCTGGAGACCCATCTAGAATGTTCTATAGCTTTCAGTTCTCAACTAGCTTGACTTGTTTCTCCTGGAGTGGGTACTGAATATATTTAAAGAGAGTTATTAGAGTGATCAACTTGTTCACAAAGATTCAAAAGCTTAGATATCACATTTTCATGTCTTCAGTGGAAAGAGCGTATGAGTATGCCAAATAAGTATTACAGTAATTCTCAAACCGCTTCTGTTTAGATGCATTTTAAATATGAAATGGATAAATCCTTCCTGTAGAGCACAGGCATTTATAAAAAAATCAGTTATCATTTGCTTTTAACCAGGCTACACAAATAAAGCAGAAAGTTTTCACTTTTCTTTATAAGAGTTTTACTTTTTTTCTAAACACAAATTATCTTTCTGCAGCCATTCTTTTTGGGTGGTAGTGAGAAATAGGCTCCCAATTCACTCTATAACTGTCATTTCCCTCAAGTCCCATCACTAAGGCTTGAGATGGATGGTCCATAGTTGCTAACCAGGAACCAGGTTCCTGGTCCTCAAGTAGCCTGGGTAGAAGGTGAAGGCTGAAGCATTGGTCATGTGTTGATGATGAAATTCCAGAATAGCAAGTCAGGAGTCTCAAAATCCAGAGGGTTTCTTGTCAATCAGTATTTATGAACTATTTATGTACTTGTTGCTAATATATTAAAGAAATAGAGGCAAATCCCTAGAACATTGCTCTAAACATTCCATATGGACACAGTTTCATAATAGCAATTAAGTAGAAGTCATCTGGAGAATAAATCCTTCATATGCAGAGGGAGTGATTTAAATAAAAATTTAGCCATGAGTAAAATAATAAGCAGAAGGTATTTAAATAAATCATCTCAAATTTATCTAGTGGGTTTGGTCTTTGTGTTGTGCTGAGTAGATCTCATTTGCTCATGTATGTACAAATTTATTCTCAATTATCATTTTACAACACTGTCTTGGTGAGCCAAAGTGACAGCCAAGAATGAAATATTGCTCAAAGACCTCTGGACATAATACTGGGGGCAAGGATGACTATAGGGAACACTAATGGTAGTAAGAGGAAGCCAACGCTCAAAACTCAAGAAAATGGGACAGGCTGTGAATTTGAGAGGAGGCAGATTGTTCAGGGAATAAGATGATGAGAGAGGAAGACAAATGTGAATAGATTCCTAAGCTAGAGCTGGACTCCCTGGATAGGTTTATGCAGGGGAGGTGGTAGGACAGAGAGCGAATACTCAGCAGGGGGAAAGTGAGATTCTAGTCTTACATTCCCTCTTCCTGCATGTCTCTCTAGAGGCTACTTAAGAACCTATAGTGATGACAGCAACTCACTTGTCCAGGTTCAAATCCTGGTAAAGGGACAAACACAGAATTCTGTTAGCATTGGAGCTCTGCCACCCTGCCTCCCTCTCAATGGCTTTTGGTGAAGGATGTCTATCCATTTATAAAATAGCTTCAGGAAGGGAAAGGTAAGTCCAAACTACTGAAATTTTCTAGAAAAATGTTACAAAATAGATAATGTTATTGATATGCAGACATCTCACATCAATGTAACTCTCAACTCAGTCCTAGCTCAGAGAGCTCTATTTGATATCAATATTTTGTGAATGTCCTGACACACACATTATAGTTTGCCATAACTGACCTCCTTCATCCTTTAAAATCACTGAGCAAGACCACAGTCCACAAAGATACAAACCACAGAGAGGGATATGTCATTCTGGAGTTCATTTTGATTTTCTTTCTTTCTTTCTTTCTTTCTTTCTTTCTTTCTTTCTTTCTTTCTTTCT